>CM034155.1:675230703-675238203 GCA_019776745.2 Taxus chinensis
CAATGCATGGGTCAAGCCCAAGAGAGAGAAAACATGGAAAAATGTGGGAGCCATTCCCCATTGACCAAAATGCATTAAAAACAGCATGGAGGTCCTTACAAACCCATGCCCTGACATTTTTGACCATGCTGGAGAAGAATGCGACCCATTTTGCATTAAAATTGGTTGTTGAAACATCAGTTTTGGCCATTACCACGTGCCAGAAGCATTTTTTAATTTTCTCTCTCCAAACTAAACCAAAATTCAAAATTAACAATGGAATCTTGTAGATAATTTCACCAGCTTTTCATTTATATAAAGAAAGTGAAAAACTGAGCTCTGGATCGAAAGATATGGCGATTTGAAGTTTTAGGGAAAAACAGGGCCAAATCGGGTCGCTTTGATATTTTTGGCCTGGACATGTGGCGAGTTCTGATTGGCTGCGGGCCTTCTAGGGGAAAATTTCCCACAAAAACTCCACCGAGCCATAACTTGAAAAATACATGGATTTAGGAGGAAAACTTTACCTTTCTGGAAAGTTGAGAAAGAGCTCTATCCAATGGTGCCATTTCTAGAAAGATTTGAGTGCCTGAAAAGAAAAAAATGGAGACTAAGGCACAAGAGAGGCAAGAACGCAAGGATTTAGCCACAAAAATGAGGAGGGGCACATTTTGGATAACAATTTTGGTGACTCAGAGGGGTCATCTGCCTGCTAGATGAAAATACCAGTTGCCTGAAGCAGTCCATTGGGCATGGAGTCATCAAATTTTCTGTTTGGAACCCCAACTGACTTAGAATGTTGCAAGGAGGAAGATGGAATATCACCTGATGGAAGCAAGGACTGCAAAACATCTCCAGGGACAGCAAGCTATGCCAAAGCACTTAGGGAAAGTAAAACTAACCTACAGCAAAACAATGTGCACAAGCACTTGAAGGAATGGAAACCTAAGCTAATATTTACAAGGTGGAGAATTTCCCTTTAGAAGCAATGCTTGAGAGATTCCATTGACTGGAATCTACAGTTCTTCACCATCCAATGAAGCCAATTGGAAAGCATTACTGTTCTTGCACTTCGTGACCATGTATGGGCCACTCCAAATGGCATCAAATTTTGAATGCCTTCCCGGTTTTGCTCTATCTGCATCCCATTTTAACACTAGATCTCCAACCTGGAAAGATCTACTCTTGGCCTTCCAGTCAAAGGTCTTCTTGATCAAAGCTTGATCCTTCTCCATTGCTTGGGATGCCTGATCTCCGATCTCTTAAAGCTCCATCAACTCTGTATATCTCACCTCCACGGGCTCAAACTCCAACAGCTCCAACTGTTTCATGAGTTCCAATGTTGGCAACTCAAGTGACATGGGAAAGATTGCTTCTCTTCCATAGACAAGCCTGAATGGAGAGTTACCCGTGGATCTCTTGGGAGTTATCCTATCAGCCCATAAGGCTGATTTCAGTTTGGTATGCCAAGACCTCTGATTCTCATCAAGAGTTCTCCTAATGATCCTCAACAAGTTCTTGTTTGTAGAATCAGCCTGGCCATTACCTTGAGGGTAATAGTTTGATGAAGTACTTAGGTAGATCTTGTTCTTGACAGCCCACTTAGTCACCTTGGATCCAATGAATGCTAATGCATTATCTGAGATTATTGTAGCAAGTATGCCAAATCTAGTTACTATGCCCTCATAGAAGTCTAAGATGCTAGACTCATTTGCCTCTTTGAGTGCTACTGCTTCAGTCCACTTGGTGAAGTATTCTGTGGCTGTCAAAATCTATTTGTGCCCTTGGCTTGAATTGGGATTAATGACTCCAATGAAGTCCAAACCCCATTGCATGAATGGCTGGTCAACTGAGATTGGATGCAATGGAAGGGCAGTAAGTCTCTCTTTTCCTGTGAAGAATGCACAATTCTTACACCTCTTGATCCATGCAAAGCAATCACTAAAAATCTTGGGCCAATAATAACCAGCCTTCATAATTTTTAGAGCTGTCACTCTCGGTGAAAAATGACCACCAGCTGGTCCACCATGGAACTCTTCCAATACCCTATGAATCTGATTTGTGCAAATGCATCCCAGCAGCACTCCATTCACATCTTTCTTGAACAAAACTCCATCAACAATGGCATATAGGACAGCCTACAATCTGAAGTGTCTTCTTTGGGTCTTGTTCATCTCCGGAGGGCATAGTCCTATGCTTAGGAAGTGTATTATACCTTGGGTCCAGCAAGGAGTGGGGACAGCATTATTTTCTTCTTGAGTGCCACTTGGCTCATGGCTGTCTTGAACTATCAAAACAACCTCTTCTTTATTGCATAATCCTTTTTGCTTGCTCAGAATCAGCTGCTCACACAATCCTTTTCCTCTTACCAGCTTGGTGACCTTGATATCAATGTCATACTCCATGACACGAGAGATCCAACCTGTCCTTTTCTCATTCAAATCCTTGTTGAGGAGGAAGTCTTTAACCCCAGCATGAGAGACCAGCAACTAGACTTTGTTGTTTGAGACTAAATGCTTGAATTTCTTCAAGCTTCTGATTACTGCAAGCACATGCTTCTCAATAAAATAATACCTCACCTCATAGTCATCTAGGCTCTGGCTGAAGAAAGCAATTGGCAACTCATCATTGTCCTTGTTCTGCTGTACCAAAATGGCAGAAATAGTATCATTACCTCCAAATGCATAGAGGATGAAATCCTTGGAGAAGTCCGGGTTGATGAGAGTTGGTGCTTGAGAGATGGCTTCTTTGATTGCTTCAAAACTCTCCTTGCCTTCTGCTGTCCACTTGAAAGCCATGATTTTCTTTAACATTTTGGTGATAGGTTTGACAAGGGCTACAAAATCTGGGAAAAACCTTCGAACAAAGTTTATCCTCCCCAAGAAACTCTGAAGGGCTTTCTTGTGGCTTGGCAATGGTAGTGCTCTTATGGCTTCAACCCTCTCTGGATCAATTGCTAATACTTCTTTAGAGACAATATGGCCAAGGAGCTTTCCTTCATGTGCAAGAAAGATACACTTCTTAGGATTCAAAGAAACTCCAAATCTCCTGCACCTCGTGAAGACTTGTCTCAAATGAGAGAGGTGTTCTGCTACATTTTTGGAAAAAACAGTGATATCATCAAGGTATATCAGCACCATGTTGTTAATCAAACCTTTAAACACCATGTCCATTTCTCTTTGGAAGGTAGCACCAGCGTTGGACAGCTCAAATGGCATTTTCCTGTATGCATAAGTTCCCCATTTGGTTGTGAAGGCTGTTTTGAACTGGTATTCTTCCTTCACCATAATTTGATTGTAGCTTGAGTAGCCATCAAGTAGTGAAAACCTCTCGGAGCCAGCCACAACTTGCAAGATTTTCTCCATGGAAGGGAGTGGGTAATGGTCCTTGAGAGATGATCTATTCAAATCTCTGAAATCAATGCACAATCTGATCTCTCCACTCTTCTTTCTGACTGGAACCAAGTTGGCAACCCAACTAGAATGCTTGATTGGGAATATGATCCTTGACTCAATCAGCTTGTTCAATTCTTTCCTCATGAGAGGCTCTGTGTGGATTGACTGGTCTTTGTTTCTGCCTGACAGGCTTAGTATTTGGATCCAATTCAATGGTATGCTGAACTAAGTTGGGATTGAAACCTTTCAAGTCTTCATAGCTCCAAGCAAACACATTAGGGAACTCTTGACACAACTGTATGAACTCATACCTTTCTTGTTCAGTTGTCATCTTTCCAATTTGCAATGGTTTGTTCTCTTCCACCAAGATGGATACTGAATCTTCTCTCTTGAGTTGAATGTTTTCTTTCTCTTTCCTAAACTGATCATTGGGATTGAAAATGGAATCCAAAGTGATAAGTCCCTTGGGCAGCTTGTTAGTTCTCAGCTGTACCACTTGGTCACCATACTGCTGTTCCAATTTTTCTTGATTCTTAGTTGAGAACTCAGCTTCTTCTTGCAAGAAATGGATGATTTACTGGTCATTTTCAAACACTTGCCAACTGACATTGTTATCCGGCACTGAAGGCCTCAAAATCACATGGATGTTTGGCTGTACCTTGTCTTGTTGAATGCTTTCCACAATGTCAAAGGCTGCCCCTACTGCTGCAAGCCTGTCAGCAGCTTGGTTCTCTTTCCTAGGAATGGATTTGATGCCAAAACCCTCAAAATCTTCCATGAGGTCCCACACCCTGTTCTTGTAGCGCTTAAGTAGATCATTCTTGGCAGCATGTTGTCCCTTGACCTGATTTACAATCAATTCAATGTCACCAAAGACTTGCAAGTTCTTTATTCCTCTCTTTATTGCCCAATGCATCCCTTGCACCAAGGCTTCATATTCAGAAGTGTTATTGGAGCATGCAAACTGAAATCTAAAAGCTAAATAGTACTTTACTCCTTGAGGTGAAACAAGCATAGCTCCACCTCCTGCACCTTGTCTACTCCTTGATCCATCAAAAAACAGCTGCCATACCTCATTGTCATCCTTATGGTTTGGCTTGGTGATGCTAGGAATGGGCTGATCTTCTTCATGTATGCAATAGACCCCTAGCTTAGATTCTTCTACTTCTTGATAAGGATCAAAATCATGTACCTTGTTTGCCCATTCATCAAGAGTTAGATCCGGGATGCTTCCAACCTTGGTGTCAGCTTCATCAGTGCTTAGGTGATCTTCTTGATCAAATGTTGAACAATTGGCATTAATCTGACTTGGAGTGTAGGGATCAATGTGGAAGCTTGCAATAGGTTCAGACCTGATTGTGGCTTTGGTTCCATACCTCGTTCTGAACAGCATGTGTGACCAATCAACAGACAAATATCCTCCAATCTTTCCTGTGAAGTCCCTTGACAAGCATAGGGCAAAGAGTGGTGGAAGGTCTATAACTGATACATCTTGTAAGACAACATTTGGACATGCATGCAAGGTAAGACTCAAGTTTCTAATCAGTCCGAATGTTGTTATTGCTGTCCCATCCAGCTGCACTACCCCTTTGGATATGGTTTCATACTGGAGCCCTAGCTGATCAGCTATTTGTTTAGGCATCACTGAGCTACTTGCCCCAGAATCTATCATGCAATTGTGCACTAACTGATTTCCAATGATTAATGAAACATAGAAAGGAGGGGGCTTCAACATTTTACCTTGTTGTCCTGCATGATTCCCCTCAGGCTGGGCAGCATTTGTGAGCACTTTCTCTTGCATCTGAACTTGTTGATTCGAAGTTGGCCAGTCCTTCATGGCAGCTTGTAGCAAATCTCTTTGGCCTGGGATAGATAGGGATTCCCACATTTATATATTTACATTTATCTTCTTCATCTGATCAATGATACTGAAAGGTGATGAAGGATATCTTTGGTATCCCTTGGTTGGCACATTCACTCCTTGCATGTGGGCAGCAACAACTAGTATTTGAGTTGGTCTAGGAGCTGTTCTTGGCTGCCCTTGTGCATTTGAAATTGGATTTTGCTTGCCAAACATTTGTGGAGACATGGAAGGTTGTGGATTGGTTGGAGCTAATGGCTGATCTTCACCCAAATTCCTTGTTTTTGACCTTGTGTTGGCTGCAACACCTTGAGAGACTATTTGATTCGTGCCACAGAAATCTTCTACTTGCCATTCTACCAACGTGGTGTCATTTGGGGCTGATTGCTGTTAGAATGTTTCTTGTTGTTGGTTGTTTCCTTGACTGCCCTCACCCTCCACACCAGTAGTTGTCACCATTAATGCTTGATTCAAAGCACCGTTGAAGCACATGGATTGGTTGTGAGGTTCATTCCATGGAAAGCACCAATAATATTCTTGAGCTACGTTGTTTTATGCTAGCACTAATGCTTTAGAGGCAGATATAGCATTTGGATTTATAGGGCTGAAATGGGTCTATTGGCAGGAGGCCTTGTTTGATTTATATTTACAGTTGGATGGGGTGGTCTTTGTGGTTGGTATGGCTACCTGTTAGGCTGAGCTTGGGGGCTGATAAGAAGGTCTAAAACCTTGGGCTTGTTGCCTCTTGAGAGTAACCAACTCATTGCCTAGGTTTTGCAATTGCTTCATGACTTCTTGAAGCTCATTTGGGGCACTTGGAGATGAAGTAGAAGCTTCATTTGAACTCTGATTTCTAGGAATGGGAGAAGGAGCCAAATTAGGTGCTTGATTAGTGTTTGGGCTTTCTAAACTTGGAAACAATGGCATGGGAGGTCTAGGGGCTAGTTTGCCAGCTTGGATCAAACAATTTTCAGCCCTAATGGCAATGCTATAAGCCATAGGGATAGTTATGCCTCCCATGGACTGAATCAACATAGAAAGATCAGAATTTAGAGCTTTGAGGTAGTAGAGAAAAGAACCTTCTGCTGCTGGCCTGATTGCCACTGGAATTCTCTCCCAAGTCTTTTGAAATCTGAAGTTGAAATCAGTCAGCTGCTCATTGGGAGCTCTCTTGATGGTTGTCAGCTGCTCCAAAAGAGACAAGTTGTCTCCCTTCTCTCCAAATTGCTCATGAAGTGCTATACATAGCTGGTTCTAATTCTGAATAGAACCTGAGGCAAGACTTCTAAACCATTGTAATGCTTTCCCCTTGAATGAAGATGCCAGCAATTTTACAGCCACTTGCATCTCATTGATTTCATGAATTGCACAAAGGTTGGAAATGTCTTTAACATGATCACCTGGAGTAGTCTGATTCTCTCCAGTGAAGTATGGAATGTTCTTCAAGGCTGTAATTAGAATTGGATGTTGTGCATTGAGGGCAAGTGGGCTGCTTCCAGTGAAATTGACATAGGGGTTGTTTTGTGCCATTCTAATTGGCCTTAGAACCCTTGTTGATTAAATGAAAGGCCTACCAGGTGGAGGAGTTGAGAGAGTTTTGTTTGGTGGAGATGGAGACCTTTGGATTCTCCTCCCACTTTGCCATATTCTTGGAGATGACTGCAGATATTCAAACAATGCCTCTTCCTCTCCAGCTTTTGACCTTGTGTTGATTCTTCTCATGAGTTTTCTGGCCTGCACATGCTGAAACCAGTTGATTCTTCCCTTTGGAGTCACCAGATGTGCAATTTATAGCTCTTTTGAAAGCAAGAAAATTGCAGCATATGCACATCAACTTTGCTATAATAAAAATGAGACCTCTAAGGTCCCACCGGGCGTGCCAAAACTATTGTGGCAAATCAGCAGCACCCCTGGATGCAAATCAAGGTTCTAAGTTGATGTTTTAGGCATCCAGTGTGATTGCACAACATTGAAACCTCTCTCCAAGTGTGGGAATTGTAAAAATGAGAGAGGAATCTCTAGATTAGAGGCTGGTTCCTCAAACTCCTCTAATTAGATCTATTATTTGCACAAATGCAGAGGTTCAAATCCTAATTTTATCCTAATTTGCAAGGAGACAGGGATAAGAAATGCAAAAATTGAAACTAAACTAATGATGGTGATGCACCAAAGGAGTGGTGAACATTTTTACTCATGCAAATAGACACAAATCAGAAATTGCAACATAAAACATCATGCACAGGTTGATAAGTTGTAATCAATGGT
>CM034155.1:675245703-675283203 GCA_019776745.2 Taxus chinensis
CGTGTTTGTTTGCGCATGTGTGTGTGGGTGTGTGTGCATGTGCGTGTGAGTGTGCATGTGCATTTGCATGTGCGTGTGCGTGTGCGTGTAGGTGTGCGTGTGCGTGTGCATGTGCGTGTGCGTCCTTGTGCGCGTGTGCGTGTGCGTGTGCGTGCGGGTGTGTGTGCGTGTCTGTGTGTGCGTGTAGGTATGCATGTGCGTGTGCATGTGCATGTTCGTCCTTGTGTGCTTGTGCGTGCGTATGTGTGTGCGCGTGGGCGTGTTCGTGTGCATGTGCATGTACGTGCGTGTGCGTGTGCGTGTGCGTGTTTTTGTGGGTGTACGTGTTCATGTGCATGTGCCTATGTGTGTATGTGTGCTTCCGCGTGTGCGTGCTTGCGTGTGCGAATGTGTGCTTGCGTATGTCTGTGTGTCTGTGTGTCTGTGTGCATCCATTTGTGTGTGTGTGCTTGTGCATCCATTTGTGTGTGTGTGCTTGTGCGTGCACGCGTGCACATTCTTGTGCGTGTGCGCGTGTATCTGCGCATGCGTGTTTTTGCGTGTGTGTGTGTGTGTGTGTCTGTGTACGTGTTCATGTATCTGTGTGTTCGTTTGTTTGCGTGCATGTCCGTGCGTGTGTGTGCATGTTCATGTGCGTGTTCGCACGTGGGTGTGCCTGTGCGTGTGCTTTTGTGTGTGCGTGTGGGTGTGCATGTGTGCGTGTGCGTGCGTGTGTGTGTGCGTGTGTGTGTGCGTGTGCGTATGCATATGCGTGTGCGTGTGCGTGTGCGTATGCGTTTGTGTGCATGTTCACGTATGTGTGCATGTGCATGTTCATGTGCATGTGCGTGTGCATGTGTGTGTGCGTCTTTGTGTGTGTGCATCTGCGTCTGCGCGTACGTGTGCGACTGCGCGTGCGTGTGCGTGTGTGCATTTGCATGTGCGTGTGCGTGTGGGTTTGTGTGCGTGTGCGTGAGCATATGCGTGTGCGTGTGCGTGTTTTTGTTTGTCTACGTGTTCATGTACTTGTGCTTGTGTGTATGTGTGTGGGTGTGTGCATGTGTGTGCGCATGTGCGTGCTTGCGTGTGCGTGTGTGTGTTTGTGTGTGTGTTCAAGTTCACGTGTGTGTGTATGCATTTACATGTGCGTGTACGTGTGCATGTGCGTGTGCGTGTGCGTGTTCATGTGCGCATGTGAGTGTGCGTGTGTGCGCATGTGCGTGTGCGTGTGTTGTGTGTATGCGTGTGTGTGCGTGTGCGTGTGCATATGCATGTGTGTGCGTATGCATGTGCGTGTGCGTATGTGCGCATGTGCGTGTGTGTGTGGGTGTGTGTGCGTGTGCGTGTGCGTGTGGGTGTGGGTGCGCATGTGCATATGCATGTGTGTGCGTGTGCGCGCGCACACAAGTGTGTGTGTGCATGTGTATGCGTGTGGGCGTGCGTGTGCGTGTGTGTGTGGGTGTGTGTGCGTGTGCGTGTGCATGTGTGTGTGCGTGTGCTTGTACGTGTGCATGTGTGCAATTGTGTGTGCTTGCATGTGCATGTGCGTGTGTGTGTGTGCGCGTGCATGTGCGTGTGCGTGTGCGTGTGTGTGTGCGTGTGCGTGTGCATGTGTGTGTCCTTGTGTGCGTGTGTGCGTGCGCGTGCGCTTGTACATGTGCGTGTGCATGTGCGTGTGCGTGTCCATGTGCGTGTGTGTGCTTGCATGTCCATGTACGTGTGCATGTGCGTGTGTGTGTGTGCGTGTGTGCGTGTGCGCACATGTGTGTGCTTGCATGTGTATTTGCGTGTGCGTGTGTGTGTGTGCATTTGCGTGCACGTGCGCATGCGCATCTGCGTGTGCATGTGCGTGTATCTGTGTGTTCGTGTGTGTGCTTGCGTGTGTGTGTTCATGTCCGTGTGCGTGTGCGCATATGCATGTGCGTGTGGGTGTGTGTGCTTGCGTGTGCCTGCGTTTGTGTGTGTGTGTGTGTGTGTGTGTGTGTGTGTGTGTGCGTATATGTGTGCGTATGCGTGTGTGTGCGCATATGCATGTGCGTGTGCTTGGGTGTGAGTGCGTGTGCCTGTGTGTGTGTGTGTGGTGTGCTTGTCCTTGTGCGTGTGCGTGTGCGTGTGTGCGTATGTGCGTTTGTGTGTGCGTGTGTGCTTGAGTGTGTGCTGGTGCGTGTGCGTGTGCTTGTGTGTGTCTGCGCGTGTGCGTGTGTGCGTATGTGCGTGCTTGCGTGTGCATGTGCGTGTGCATGTGCGTGTGCATGTGTGTGTGGGTGTGTGTGCGTGCGTGCGTGCATGCATGCATGTGCGTGTGCGTGTGCGTTAGCGTGTGCGATTGTGCTTGCATGTGCGTGTCATAGATTCCGGAGCCTCAGATAATGTGATGCCTGCTAAAGTAGCTCATGCTTTAGGCCTGACTCTCACTCGTACTTATGGATCTTGCTACTCTATGGAGAGTAAGGAAGTGCCTCTGGTTGGAAGAATTAAAGATGCACAAGTAGCTTTTGCTACTTTACCCGAGAAGAAAGTGTTGGCTACCATCTTAGTGGCAGACATTCCTCCTTCATATGGAATGTTGCTAAGTAGGAACTTCTGCAAAGATGTGGGTGGAGAAATTCAAATGGATTGGTCACATGCCCTTGTACCTGTTAATGGACAAATGAAGAAGCTGCTGCCTGAGAAACAATCTGAGTATATTGTGCAGAAAACGAATGATCCTAAAGCACAAATACTCTATGAGGATATGGGACATGGTAACTACATGATTATGTCTCCTGATGAAATTCAACTCCCCAAAGTATCTCCTAAAGATCCTAATGGTGTTTGGATTTTAGAGTTTGATGGAAGTTGTTCCTCAGCCGGTTCTGGAGCTGGTGTCCTACTGGTGTCACCTGAAGGAAGCCTACACCCCTTTTCATTCAAGTTACAGTTCGAGAATACTAATAATACAGCAGAGTATGAGGCTCTCATTCTCGGATTGCAAGTGGCCAAAGAACAAGGTGTAAAGAATCTTCTGGCTCGTGGTGATGCAGAGTTGATTGTAAAGCAGGTCAGAAACCTCTTTCAAGTAAAAAATGGAAGGCTGAAACATTACCGGAATCAGGTTTGGGATTCCATTGAATTCCTTGATGCTTTCTCTATCGAAGCAGTACCTAGGGAAAAGAATAGCAGGGCTGATTCACTAGCTGTCTCAGGGTCACTACTGATTCCTCATCCTGATTTCTCTCAAGATAAGTTTACCATTGAGATGATCCATCGACCCAGTGTACCTGATAATACCAATAACTGGCAGGTTTTCAATGATGATCAACATTTGCTTTCCTTCCTGGAACTCAAGGGTAATTTCGAACAACTGTATTTTGAGGGAAGTGACAACTTACCTGGTGAGAGTGTGCCCTTTGACAAAGCAGTCGCCTAGGGGGAAGAAACAGATCAGGAAGGGTGCATTAAACTCAAGGGGAATAAGATTCCTAAAGGATTGGTAAGCTTAGAGGAACTATTTGATAAACATGACAGGTATGTGAAGTCTAGGGCTTCTACTGGACCTCAACAATCAGCTGAGCATGACAAAATCAATATTGGGAGTTCTACTGATCCTAGGCTAGTGAATATTGGAAAATGTTGCACAACAGATGAAAGAAGAAAAGAAATTGATCTTCTAAGGAGGTATAAGGATGTTCTTGCTTATTCTTATGAGGATCTAAAAGCCTTCAAGCCAAAAGATATGCAGCATTCTATTCCTCTCAAACCAGGAATTAAACCTTTTAAGCAGAAACAGAGGCAGTATAATCCCAAAATAACTGACACCATCGTTCAGGAAATTCAGAAGTTGTTGAAGGCTAAAATCATTTGTCCCATTCACCATTCAACATGGATTGCAAATATTGTGCCTGTTAGGAAGAAAAATGGTGAGATCCGCATCTGTGTAGATTTCAGGAACCTGAATCAGGCTTCCTTGAAGGATAATTACCCCTTACCCATGATGGACCAGGTCTTGCAAGCAGTAACAGGGTCTGAAATGTTATCCATGCTCGATGGATTCTCGGGATATAATCAGATAGAGGTTGATACAGCAGACCAACACAAGACCGCCTTCACTACTCCTTGGGGTACCTATGCTTACAAGAGAATGCCTTTTGGGCTTATTAATGCTGGTGCCACTTTTCAAAAAGCTATGGACCTGGCTTTTGGAAGTTTGAAAGGGAAGTGTATTGTCATATACCTTGATGACTTGGCCATGTTTTCTAAAACAAGGGCAGATCATTTCGACCACCTGGAAAAAGTTCTCCTGAGATGCAGAGAGCATGGGATCTCTCTGAACCCTAAAAAATCTATCTTTTGTGTCACAGAGGGAAAGTTATTAGGGCACATCGTTTCCAAAGATGGTATTAAGATTGATCCTGAATGAGTACAAGCTATCCAGCAAATCCCTCTCCCAACAAGTAAAAAGGGCGTGCGCTCTTTCTTCGGTAAGATCAATTTTTTAAGAAGGTTCATCCCTGATTTTGCAGAGTTAACTTTGAATATTTCTCAGATGATGAAAGGGAAGCAAACATTCGGTTGGTCTTCTGAAGGAAAGGAATCCTTTGAAGGTATCAAGAAAGCTATCGCTAAAACTCTTGTTTTAGCCTGTCCTGATTTCAGCAAAGATTTTATTATCTATTGCTATGCCACCAATAATACCTTAGCTGTTGTTTTGACTCAAGAAGACTCTAACGAGCATGAGCTCCCAATTGCGTTCATGAGCTATATTCTGAAAGATCACGAGTTGAAATACACCATGATGGAGAAACATGCTTTTGCAGTGGTTAAAGTTGTCAAGCAGTTTCAATTTTACATCCTCAACTCTCATTCCATGGTATTGGTCCCAGATACAACTGTCAAGTCGATTCTCACGCAACAAGAATTTGGATCCAAGAGAGGGAACTGGGTTGTTAAGGTCCAAGAGTATGACATTGACATCAACCGACCAAGCTGGTTCGTGGAAAAGGCCTTTGTGAGCTCATTACTGAAGGAGCCAAACATGAGTTGCTGGAGGAGAAAGTTGACCTTCCTACCGTTCTGTTCCTTAGCTCAGTTGATGAATGGTATGCTGACATCGCCCATTTTCTCACCTATGGGGAATGCCCCTCTCATTTAACTGCCAAAGAAAAGAGGACTGTTAAATTGAGGTCAGCACAATATGTATTGTGGGAAAATGCCTTGTTCAAGCGTGGGTTAGATGGGAGATTTTTGAAGTGTGTGGACAAGGAACAACAGAGAAAGTTGCTCTCAGCTTTTCATGATCAGGCATGTGGAGGGCACTATTCATCAACGGTTACAGCTCATAAGATACTCCGTGGAGGATATTACTAGCCTTCTTTGTTTAAAGATGCATCCAAGTGGGTTGATAAATGTGAGGCTTGTCAGACCTTCGCGGGAAGACCCAAACTGGCCTCTTTGCCTCTTAAGCCAGTTGTAATTGAAGAACCTTTTCAGTAGTGGGATTTGGACTTCATTGGAACACTTAATCCTGCTTCTAGTGCTGGTCACACTCATGTGCTAACTGCCACTGACTATTTCACCAAATGGGTAGAGCCTATTCCAGTCAAGAGTACTACTTCTGAAGTGGTGTGCAGCTTCATAAAAGAGAACATCCTGGTAAGGTATGGTGTACCTAATAAGATTGTAACAGATAATGCTTCAAATTTCTCCTCAACTAAGATAATGGATTTCTGCTACGGGTATGGCATCTCCCTGGCTCATTCTTCAGATTATTACCCCCAGGGGAAATGGGCAAGCAGAATCCACTAACAAAAATCTGATGACTATTATAAGAAAGTTGGTCAATGAGTCTCAACGAAACTGGCACAAGAAGCTCTATGATGCTCTTTGGGCAGACAGGATCACACCTAAAAGAGCCATTGGAATGTCCCCTTTTCAAGTGGTATATGGAGTAGAAGCTCAACTGCCAGTAAGAGTGGAACTGCCGGCCTTGCACCTGATGAAGGCCATTGAAGATACTAGTTTCAGAGATGCTTTGGATAAGAGAACTATGTACCTGCACAAACTGAATGAGGACAAATTGGTGGTTGCTGATAGTATATCTGTTCACTCCAGCAGAAGGTAAAGGTCCCGTTTGATAAGAAAGCCAGGTTCAGAGATTTCCAAGTTGGAGACACCGTGCTGTTATGGGACAAAAGACATGAACCTCGTGGCAGCCATGGAAAGTTTGATTCCCTTTGGCTCGGACCTTTCAAGATTAGACACTTTACTGGTAAGAATTATTTCTACCTTGATTACATGGATGGTTCTCCTCTCCCACTTCCTTATAGTGGGCAGTATCTCAAGTTGTTCAAGTCATAGGTGACTAGGGAGTCTCTTGTATATTTTGTACAGCGTTTTATTTTTCTCCTTTTCGGTTTTGGTGTGTTGCCCTTTGTATTGGTTTTCTTTTTGACTCTGTTGCCCAATAGATAAGGTACTGGTCTGCTTGCCCTGAGTTTATCTAAGTTCTTGCCTTGTCTCATTCCTTGAATTCATGCCAAGTCATCCCCAGAAGGAGCCAGCTATTGTTCACCTTCAAAATTTCCCTGTTTTTTAAGAAAGTCATTTTCGAAATTTTGAGTTTTGAGTGTTTTCTCTGTTGTCTTGCAAGTGTTAAAAGTCATGAAATTGAAAATCCACAGTTTTGGGTCATTTTGTATGTATTTCGGGCTTGTCGGAAATTTTTTTTCCCGCGTGTCCCAAGTTCCGAAGTGCTTTCTGTTCCCCGATCGGCCGATTTCCATGAAGTTGTCCCATTTTCGGGCCCGTCGGAACTTTTCGTCCCAAGTGTCCAAAACTTAATCGTGCAAGCTGTTCAATTTTCGGCCGAAACACCCGAACCGCGTACTTCGCACTTTCGTGTCCCTAATGTCCCAATGTCGAATTGTGCAAGTTGTTTCATTTTCGGCCGATTCACCCGAACCGCGTACTTCACGCACTTTCGTCCCAAATGTCCCAGACTTCTCCGGACCTATTGTAACATTTTCACCTGAACCGGCCGAGTCGCGCCCTCGGGAACTTTTTGTCCCGAATGTCCCAAGTTCAAACAGGCCCTTTGTTCCATTTTCGGTTTGAAACACCCGAGTCACGTACTTCACACAGTTTCATCCCATTTGTCCCAAAGAGAATTTGTGCGTCTTCTCCCTGCTTCGCCCAAATCGGCTGAGCCGCGTGTTTTGCGCATTCACGTCTCACATGTCCCAAGCGAACCAAGTGCCATTCATACTTAGTTTTTCCCACTCACCCCGAGTATGTTACTTTTCAAACTGATAGATATGAATTTAAATCGCATTGATCACCTTTCTCTCTCCAAAACGGCTATATAACGGGTAGACCTCCGAGTCATTTGGGACACTGCTTCCTTGCTATCCTTGAGAACACCTTGCAATCTAATTCCCTGGTGAGTAAATCCCTTTTCGGTGATGCAAAGGATAACCTGTCCCGAAGTCCTGGGTCTACAGTGTATCAGTATGAAGATCAAAGTCCTGGAGGAGGGTTTGGGAGAACTGAAGAACAGTTGGCAGAAGGGTGAAGCTTTCAAGACATTGGTTGTCTCAGCTTTCAAAGATATACACTGTCATCTTCAGGATGAAAATTCTGGTGTTTCCCTTTCCTTGCAAGAAATCAAAGCTTAGTTTAGAGCTTTTGTAAAAGATAATTTATTCAAGGAAAGCTCCATCTCCAAAGAAAAAATGAAGGAGATCTGCTCTCTTCAATCTTCCATTGAAGAAGAAAATAAAGACTAGCATACTCATGTCGAGTTTGATAAAGAGATGGAGAAGTGTCCTTGGTTTTTGGACTCAGTCTACCGCCAACACGTCAGTACCTCGTGGCAGAGACATAGCCGAGTCATTGAAGAGATTCAGGCAGTAGATTTCTGAAGTCAGTGGGTCCCTCCCAGTGACTGGCCCCATGTCTTCTTCCCCATTATTTTCTCTTCTTCCCTTTCTTTTGCCGTTTTCTTTGTAATAGGTTGAGGTACTGCGATTGGCGGTCCTTAACTATTATTTAGTTAAAAGAAACGGTTACGAAGAGTAACTGAATTGTAAGCTATATAATGGCCTTCTTTACGCCATTCTAAAGAAAGAAGAACTTGGTATATTTTTCTGAAAGTGTAAATAGATCATAAAGAAATCAATACAAAAGGGCTTTCCATTCTTTGTCTATCTAATCTCTGTTATCTCTGTGTTTTCATTTAATTTTATGAAGATCATTTGTCTCTAGTTTTGTTAGTCTCACTGATTGCATATTTTCAAATATTGCGAGTATGGTGATCTTGTATAACCAAGAAGGAACTTTGTGTCCTTGATTAATGAATCTGAAGAAGGTTATTTACAGAACTTTGTGTCTTTAAATTTCATCTTATTCATCTAATGCAAATGATCTTGTTTTAAATTCACTGCAACTTCGTATACATAAAGAATTATTCTGTTATCTATAATTCTGCATGTTGCTTTTCTGCTCATCCTCGTATTCCCTTTCCTCAGTCCTTTTATAACTGACGATCTTTATAGAAAACACTTTAGTAATATCCAAGTTCAATCACAAAATCATACCTTGTATATTTGCAAATAGGTTCGTTTCTGAATAAGGGAACCTCTCCCATTAAAGAGGAGGGACTTCTTGTCCCCTGACTGTTGCTCTTCTTAAAAGTCCTATTTGACGACCAACAGTTTTTGGCGACTCCAATGGGGAAAATCGCATTCCAGTTCTACAGTTTTTGATCATCCTTTGATCTGGTGACTCCGCGTTTCACTCAAGGGAGAAGGACCCTTGGTATTGAAGATTCTCAGTTTCAGCTTTTGGAGCAACAGGGTTTTCCTTTCCCTTCAACAACAAATAGAAGGACCCGTTCGACAAGCACTCCACCTGTTCAATACAGAAATCCTACGGGTGTTATTCCTTCAGAGCCTGCTAGTCCCAATATTTGAGCTTTGATCCTTGCTGGTGTTACAGTTCCTCTCCAAGCCATATTTCCAAGAATGGCGGCACTATTACCATGGGGTCATCGTGTCGGGCCCCTGGCCCTTACTCAGCCTTTGCATGAGTTACCCAGGGGTAACCGGAAGAAATTCCCTAAATTCAAGGGCGACGGCAAAGTGCATCCTGATGAACACATCGTAGCCTTCATTGTTGCATGGGAGTTCTGGGAGTCAAACATGAAGACGTCTGCGTAAGGCTGTTCGTTGAGACGTTACAAGATAATGCTGCTGATTGGTTCTACCACCTTCCAGCTGGCGCTATCACCGACTGGGACACAATGAGAACTCAGTTCGAAACCCGTTTCAAGCCGGCAGAAGATGTACATGCCTTGCTAGCCCAAATCTCTCAAAATAAAGAAAGATTCACAAGAGCCCATGAGATAATTTGTGGCCCGATTCAATAAACTGATCAATAAAATTCCACAGCCTACCTGACCTGTTGATCAAATTCAAAAATGTTTCTTCCTAAATGCTCAATCACCCAAAGTTAGTTATGCACTAAGAAGGGCTAATCTCGCAACATTGGTCGAGGATCAAACCCTCGCTGTTAGTATCAAGGATGAATTGATCATGTCAGGGAAGTTGAGAAGAGACCCTTCCAAATCTAAGTCTACTACTTCTTCCTCTTCCACTCCTGGACCTAATACTGATCCATTAGTTCAGAAACTTGCGAATGATCTTATTGCTATAAAGAAACAATTAGCTCAGCACACTCCTTATGCAGATGTTCCGAGGAGTAATTTTCAGCCCAGAAATCATTTGCCTGCTTCTCAAACAATATTAGCACTTGAAGGACCTCCTGTTAAAGTCCCTATCAATGTGACCTGCGAAGTGGAAGAACCAGATGATGATGTAGATAATGAAGATTTCGAGGAGTTTTCGGAAGAAGTTGATAATGAAGTAGACGAACTTGAGGGATCTCGAGTAAATTTCTTCACCATGGAGGGCGTCGATTATGGAGATGACTATGATGAATTAGTAGCAGACATGAATAGCGAATCATTCACTGTCATGACTCGAGAAAAGAAAAGTTAGAGGGAGAAAGTGACACAGCCCATCAAGAAATCTAAGGAGCAGTCGACAACTATTCCCGTGATTGCAAAAAGAGGGTCTCCTATCCCTACCTCATCTACACCAAAGGTGATTCCTATTAATCCTGCTACTAAAGTTGCTTCTTATTTCTCTCCTAAAGTTGATAAACCTAGGGTACTGAATGATGATGGCCCGTCCACTTCTGGTTCCTTTGATATTGTGGACCACCTAAAAAAGACCAAAGTCCAAATCTCAGAGGTTGAGTATTATCAAACCCATCCCAAGGATTTTTCTAAAATGATTCACTTTGTCAATTCCCACTCTAAGACCACCTCTAAAGGCCTTTTTCCCACTCCTCCTTCTGCACCACAACCTAGTCTGGTAGCTGCTGTCACCTCGCCTAATGAAAAAATAAAGCCTTTTTATGTAACACTTCTTATAGCTGGTCATAGGCTCAGTAATTGTGTCATAGATTCCGGAGCCTCAGATAATGTGATGCCTGCTAAAGTAGCTCATGCTTTAGGCCTGACTCTCACTCGTACTTATGGATCTTACTACTCTATGGAGAGTAAGGAAGTGCCTCTGGTTGGAAGAATTAAATATGCACAAGTAGCTTTTGCTGCTTTACCCGAGAAGAAAGTGTTGGCTACCATCTTAGTGGCAGACATTCCTCCTTCATATGGAATGTTGCTAAGTAGGAAATTCTATAAAGATGTGGGTGGAGAAATTCAAATGGATTGGTCACATGCCCTTGTACCTGTTAATGGAAAAATGAAGAAGCTGCTACCTGAGAAACAATCTGAGTATATTGTGCAGAAAACGGATGATCCTAAAGAAAAAATACTCTATGAGGATATGGGACATGGTAACTACATGATTATGTCTCCTGATGAAATTCAACTCCCCAAAGTATCTCCTAAAGATCCTAATGGTGTTTGGATTTTAGAGTTTGATAGAAGTTGTTCCTTAGCCGGTTCTAGAGCTGGTGTCCTACTGGTGTCACCTGAAGGAAGCCTACACCCCTTTTCATTCAAGTTACAGTTCAAGAATACTAATAATACAGCAGAGTATGAGGCTCTCATTCTCGGATTGCAAGTGGCCAAAGAACAAGGTGTAAAGAATCTTCTGGCTCGTGGTGATGCAGAGTTGATTGTAAAGAAGGTCAGAAACCTCTTTCAAGTAAAAAATGGAAGGCTGAAACATTACCAGAATCAGGTTTGGGATTCCATTGAATTCCTTGATGATTTCTCTATCGAAGTAGTATCTAGGGAAAAGAATAGTAGGGCTGATTCACTAGCAGTCTCAGGGTCATTACTGATCCCCCATCCTGATTTCTCTCAAGATAAGTTTACCATTGAGATGATCCATCGACCTAGCGTACTTGATAACAAAAATAACTGGCAAGTATTCAATGATGATCAACACTTGCTTTCCTTCTTATAACTTAAGGATAATTTCAAACAGTTGTATTTCGAAGGAAGTGACAACCTGCCTCATGAAAATGTGCCTTTCTGACAAAGCAGTCGCCCAAGGAGAAGATACAGAGCAGGAAGGATGCATTACAACTCAAAGGAAACAAGATTCCAAAAGTTTTGGTGAGTCTTGGAGAAACTATTTGATAAACACGACAGGTATGTGAAGTCTAGAGCTTCTACTGGACCTCAACAATCAGCTGAGCATGAAAAAATCAATATTGGGAGTTCTACTGATCCTAGGCTAGTGAATATTGGAAAATGTTGCACAACAGATGAAAGAAGAAAAGCAATTGATCTTCTAAGGAGGTATAAGGATGTTCTCGCTTATTCTTATGAGGATCTAAAAGCCTTCAAGCCAAAAGATATGCAGCATTCTATTCCTCTTAAACCAGGAATTAAACCTTTTAAGCAGAAACAGAGGCACTATAATCCCAAAATAGCTGACACCATCTTTCAGGAAATTCAGAAGTTGTTGAAGGATAAAATCATTTTTCCCATTCACCATTCAACATGGATTACAAATATTGTGCCTGCTAGGAAGAAAAATGGTGAGATCCGCATCTGTGTAGATTTCAGGAACCTGAATCAGGATTCCTTGAAGGATAATTACCCCTTACCCATGATGGACCAGGTCTTGCAAGTAATAACAGGGTCTGAAATGTTATCCATGCTCGATGGATTCTCGGGATATAATCAGATAGAGGTTGATACAGCAGACCAACACAAGACCACCTTCACTACTCCTTGGGGTACCTATGCTTACAAGAGAATGCCTTTTGGGCTTGTTAATGCTGGCGCCACTTTTCAGAGAGCTATGGATCTGGCTTTTTGGAAGTTTGAAAGGGAAGTGTACTGTCATATACCTTGATGACTTGACTGTGTTTTCTAAAACAAGGGCAGATCATTTCGACCACCTGGAAAAAGTTCTGCTGAGATGCAGAGAGCATGGGATCTCTCTGAATCCTAAAAAATCTGTCTTTTGTGTCACAGAAGGAAATTTATTAGGACACATTGTCTCCAAATATGGCATTAAGATTGATCCTAAATGAGTACAAGCTATCCAGCAAATTCCTCTCCCAACAAGTAAAAAGGGCGTGCACTCCTTCTTTGGTAAGATAAAATTTTTAAGAAGGTTCATCCCCGATTTTGCAGAGTTAACTTTGAACATTTCTCAGATGATGAAAGGGAAGCAAACATTCAGTTTGTCTTCTGAAGGAAAGGAATCCTTTGAAGGTATCAAGAGAGCTATCGCTAAAACTCCTGTTTTAGCCTGTCCTGATTTTGGCAAAGATTTTATTATCTATTGCTACGCCACAGATAATACCTTAGCTACTGTTTTGACCCAAGAAGATTCTGACGAGCATGAACTTCCAATTTCTTTCATGAGCTAAATCCTAAAAGATCACGAGCTAAAATATGCCATGATGGAAAAACATGCTTTTGCAGTGGTCAAAGCTGTTAAGCAAGTTTCGTTTTTACATCCTCAATTCTCACTCCATAGTGTTGGTTCTGGATACAATTGTCAAGTCAATTCTCACACAACAGGAGTTTGGATCCAAAAGAGGGAAATGGGTTGCCAAGGTCCAAGAATATGACATTGACATCAAACCGACCAAGCTTGTTCATGGTAAAGACCTTTGTGAGCTCATTGCAGAAGGAGCTAGACACGAGTTGCTAGAGGATAAGGCTAAGCTTCCTACCGTCCTGTTTCTCAGCTCAGTCAATAAATGGTATGCCGACATCACCCATTTTCTCACCTATGGGGAATGCCCCTGTCATTTGACTGCCAAAGAAAAGAGGACTGTTAAATTGAGGTCAGCGCAATATGTATTATGGGAAAATGCCTTGTTCAAGCATGGGTTAGATGGGAGATTTTTGAGGTGTGTGTACAAGGAACAACAGAAAAAGTTGCTCTCAGCTTTTCATGATCAGGCATGTGGAGGGCATTATTCATCAACGGTTACAACTCATAAGATACTCTATGGAGGATATTACTGGCCTTCCTTGTTTAAATATGCATCCAAGTGGGTTGATAAATGTGAGGCTTGTCAGACCTTCGTGGGAAGACCCAAACTGGCCTCTTTGCCTCTTAGGCCAGTTGTAATTGAAGAACCTTTTCAGCAGTGGGGTTTGAACTTCATTGGAACACTTAATCTTGCTTCCAGTGCTGGTCACACTCATGTGCTAACTGCCACTGACTATTTCACCAAATGGGTAGAAGCCTATTCCAGTCAAGAGTACTACTTCTGAAGTGGTCTGTAGCTTCATAAAAGAGAACATCTTGGTAAGGTATGGTGTACCTAACAAGATTTGTGACAGACTAATGCTTCGAATTTCTCTTGAACTGAGATAATAGATTTCTGCTACGGGTATGGCATCTCCCTGGCTCATTCTTTAGATTATTACCCCCAGGGAAATGGGCAAGCAGAATCCACTAACAAAAATCGGGTGACTATTATAAGGAAGTTAGTAAATGAGTCTCAACGAAACTGGCACGAGAAGCTCTACAATGCTCTTTGGGCAGACAATATTACACCTAAAGAGAGCTATTGGAATGTCTCCTTTTCAAGTGGTATATGGGGTAGAAGCTCAACTGCCAGTAACAGTGGAATTATCGGCCTTGCATCTAATGAAGGCCATTGAAGATACTAGTTTCAGAGATGCTTTGGATAAGAGAATTATGTACCTGCACAAACTGAATGAGGACAGATTGGTGGTTACTGATAGGATATTTGTTCACCAGCAAAAGGTGAAGGTCCTGTTTGATAAGAAAGCCAGGTTCAGGGATTTCTAAGTTGGAGATACCATGTTGTTATGGGATAAAAGGCATGAACCTCATGGCAGCCATGGAAATTTTGATTCCCTTTGGCACGGACCTTTCAAGATCAGACACTTTGCTGGTAAGAATTATTTCTACCTTTATTACATGGATGGTTCTCCTCTCCCACTTCCTTATAGTGGGTAGTATCTCAAGTTGTTCAAGTCATAGGTGACTAGGGAGTCCCTTTGTATATTTTGTACAGTGATTTTGCTTCTCCGTTTTTGGCGTGTTTCCCTTTCTCCTTTTGTTTTGGTGTGTTGCACTCTGTATTGGTTCTGTTTTTGACTCCGTTGCCCAATGGGTAAGGTACTGGTTTGCTTCCCCTGAGTTTGTCTAAGTTCCTGCCTTATCTCATTCCTTGAAATTCATTCCAAGTCATCCCCAGAAGGAGCCAGCTGTTGTCCACTCAAAAGTTCCCTGTTGCTCTTAAGAAAGTCATTTCCAAAATTTTCGAGTTTTAAGTGTCTTTCTCTGTCGAGCTGGTAGTAGTGAAAAAAGTCATGAATTTGAAAATCCGCAGTTTTGGGTCATTTTGTATGTATTTCGGGCCTGTCGGACATTTTTGTCCCGTGTGTCCCAAGTTCAAAAGTGCGTCCTATTCCCCGATCGGCCGTTTTCCCCCGAAGTTGTCCCATTTTCGGGGCCCGTCGGAACTTTTCGTCCCAAGTGTCCCAAACTTAATCGTGCAAGCTGTTCAATTTTCGGCCGAAACACCCGAACCGCGTACTTCACACTTTCGTGTCCCTAATGTCCCAAGTCAAATTGTGTAAGTTGTTTCATTTTCGGCCGATTCACCCGAACCGCGTACTTCGCGCACTTTCGTCCCGAATGTCCCAAGTTAAAACGGGCCCTTTGTTCCAATTTTCAGCCGAAACACCCGAACCGCGTACTTCACACATTTTCATCCCATTTGTCCCAAAGAGCATTTGTGCCATCTTCACCCTGCTTCGCCCGAATTGGCCAAACCGTTTGTTTCGCGCATTCGCGTCTCACATGTCCCCAAGCGAACTAAGTGCCATTTATACTTAGGTTTTTCCCGCTCACCCCGAGTATGTAGCTTTTCAAACTGATAGATATGGTTTTCATGCGCATTGATCACCTTTCTCTCTCCAAAACGGCTATATAACGGGCAGACCTCCTTTTGCATTTCTCACACTGCTTCCCTTGCTATCCTTGCTTGAACCCTTGTAATCTAATTCCCTGCGCGTATATCCCTTTTCGCTGTAATCCCTTCCCGAGGTCTAGTTTGCAGCTCTGTCATTATCAATATGAAGATCAAAGTCCTAGAGGAGGCTTTGGGAGAACTGAAGAACAGTTGGCAGAAGGGCGAAGCTTTCAAGGACATTGGTTGTCTCAACTTTCAAAGATATACATTGTCATCTTCAGGATGAAAATTCTGGTGTTTCCCCTTTCCTTGCAAGAAATCCAAAGCTCAGTTCAGAGCTTTCTTAAAAGATAATTTATTCAAGGAAAGCTCCATCTCCAAAGAAAAAATGAAGGAGATCTGCTCTCTTCAATCTGCCATTGAAGAAGCAAATAAAGATTATCATACTCATGTCGAGTTTGATAAAGAGATGGAGAAGTGTCTGGGATTTTGGACTCAGTCTACAGCCAACACATCAGTCCCTCGTGGCAGAGATATAGCCGAGTCATTGAAGAGATTCAGGCAACGATTTCTGAAGTCAGTGGATCCCTCTCAGTGACCGGCCACCTGTCTTCTTCCCCTTTCTTTTCTCTTCTTCCCCTTTCTTTTTCCGTTTTCTTTGTAATAAGTTGAGGTACTGCGATTGGTGGTCCTTAACTATTCTTTAGTTAAAAGAAACAGTTACGAAGAGTAAACTGAATTGTAAGCTATATAATGGCCTTCTTTACGCCATTCTAAAGAGGAAGAACTTGGCATATTTTCTGAAAGTTTAAATAGATCACAAAGAAATCAATACAGAAGGGCCTTCCATTCACTGTCTATCTAATCTCTGTTATCTCTGTGTTTTCATTTAATTTTGTGAAGATCATTTGTCTCTAGTTTTGTTAGTCTCACTGATTGCATATTTTCAAATATTGTGAGTATGGTGATCTTGTATAACCAAGAAGGAACTTTGTGGTCCTTGATTAATGAATCTGAAGAAGGTTATTTACAGAACTTTGTGTCTTTAAATTTCATCTTATTGATCCAATGCAAATGATCTTGTTTTAAATTCACTACAACTTCGTATACATAAAGAATTATTATGTTATCTATAATTTCTGCATGTTGCTTTTCTGCTCATTCCTCGTATTCCCTTTCCTCAGTCCTTTTGTAACTGATGATCCTTGTAGGAAACACTTTCGTAATATCCAAGTTCAACCATAAAATCACGTTTTGTATATTTGTAAATAGGTTCGTTTCTGAATAAGGGAACCTCTCCCATTAAAGAGGAGGGACTTCTTGTCCCCTGACTGTTGCTCTTCTTAAAAGTCCTATTTGACGACCAACACATGTGCGTGTGTGTGCGTGTGCTTGGGTGTGAGTACGTGTGCGTGTGCGTGTGCCTCTCTGTGTGTGTGGTGGTGTGTTTTTCCCTGTGTGTGTGTGTGTGCATGTGTGCGTATGTGCGTGTGTGAGTCCTTGGGCAAGTGTGTGCGTGTGTGTACTTGAGTTTGTTCTTGTGCATGTGCATGTGCGTGTGCATGTGCATGTGCATGTGCGTGTGCGCGCACGTGTGTGTCTGCGCTTGTGCGTGTGTGCGTATGTGTGTGCCTGTGTGTGTGTGTGCATGTGTGTGCTTGCATGTGTATTTACGTGTGCATGTGTTTGTGCATGTGCGTGCACGTGCGCATGTATTTGTGTGTTCGTGTGTGTGCGTGCGTGTGCGTTGCATTCGTGTGTGTGCGTGCGTGTGCGAGTGTGTGCATGTGTGTGTGCGTATGTGTATGTGTGCGTGTATGCATGTGCGTGCGTGTGCGTGTGCGTGTGCTTGGGTGTGAGTGCATGTGCGTGTGCGTTGTGCCTGTGTGTATGTGGTGGTGTGCTTGTCCATGTGCATCTGTGTGTGCTTGTGTGTGTATGTGCGTGTGTGAGTCCTCGGGCGAGTGTGTGTGCGTGTGTATTTAAGTGTGTGCTTGTGCGTGTGCGCGTGCGTGTGTGTGTCTACTCGTGTGCATGTGTGCATATGTGTGTGCTTGCGTGTGCATGTGCGTGTGTGTGTGCGTGTGCCACTGCGTGTGCATGTGCGTGTGGGTGTGGGTGTGTGTGTGTGCGTGCGTGCCTGTGCGTGTGCGTGTGTGATTGTGCTTGCATGTGCATGTGCGTGTGAGTGTGTGTTTGCATGTACGTGTGCATGTGCGTTTGTGGTTGTGCTTGCATGTGCATATGTGTGTGGGTGTGTGTGTGTGTGCGTGCGTGCGTTGTGCGTGTGCGTGTGTGATTGTGCTTGCATGTGCGTGGTGCGGTGTGAGTGTGTGTTTGCATGTACGTGTGCGAGTGTGCTTGCATGTGCGTGGTGCGTGTGCATGTGCATTTGCTTTTGTATGTGCATGTGTGTGCATGTACCTGTGCGTGTGTGTCAGTGAGCATCTGGGTGTGTGTGTGTTTTTTTATGTGTGAATGCATTTGTGTCTACCTGTGTGCATCTGTTTGCATGTTCGTGCGTGCATGTGCGTGTGTCTGTTCGTGTGCGTATATCTGTGTGTGCGTGCATGTTCGTGCGTGTGTGTGCGTGTGCGTGCATGTGTGTGTGTGTGTGCATGTTAATGTTCATTGGTGCGTGTGCGTGTGGGTCTGCGTGTGCGTGTGCGTGTGCGCATGTGTGTGTGCACATGCGTGTGTGTGCATGCGTGTGCGTGTGTGCGGTGTGCGCGTGTGCGTGTGCGTGGTGCATGTGCGTGCGTGTGCATATGCTTGATGTGAGTGCGTATCCGTGTCCTTGGGTGTGAGTGTGTGTGCATGTGCGTGTGCATGTGTGTGTGTGGGTGTGCATGTTCGTGTGCGTGTGCGTATGTGTGTGTGCACATTTGCGTGTGTGTACCTCCTTAGGCGTGTGTGTGTGTGTGTGTGTGTATTTTTGCGTTGTGTGTGCGTGTGCGCGCATGTGTGCGCATGTCTGTGCTTACGTGTGTGTGTGCGTGTGCGTGTGTGGCTGCGGTAGTGCGTGTCAATGTGTGACTACTTGTGCGTGTTTGTGGTGCGCATGTGCGTGTGCATGTGCATGTGGGTGTGTGTGCATGTGCATGTGCGTGTGTGTGTAACATGTGCATGTGCGTGTGGGTCTGTGTGCATGTGATTGTGCGTGTACGTGTGTGTGTACGTGTGCGCGTGTGTGTGTGTGTCTGTGCGCGTGCATGTGCGTGTGTGTATGTGTGTGCGTGTGCGTATGCATGTCGTGTGTGTGTGGTGAGTGTGTGTGTGCGTGTAGGTGTGCGTGTTCGTGTGCATGTGCGTATGCGTCCTTGTGTGTGTGTGGCGGTGTGTGTGTGCGTGTGGGTGCGGGTGGTGGCTTTGTGTGTGTGTGTGCATGTGCGTGTAGATGTTTGTGTGCGTGTGCATGTGCGTGTTAGTCCTTGTGTGCGTGTGCGTGTGTATGTGTGTGCGTGTACAAGTGCGCACACGCGTGTTCGTGTGCATGTGCATGTGCGTGTGCGTGTGCGTGGGGCGTGCGCGTGTGCATGTGCGTGTGCGTGGGTGCGTGTTAGTGTGAGTGTGCGTGTGTGTTAGTTTGTGTGCGTGCATGTGTGCATGTGTGAGTGGTGAGTGTGCGTGTGTGTTAGTTTGTGTATGTGTGCGCGCGCGCGCGCGTGTGTGTGTGCATGTGTGTGTGTGCGTGTGCGCGTGCGTGCGCATGTGCGTGTGCATGTGCGTGTGCGTGGTGCGTGCATGTGCGTGTGTATGTGCATGTGCGTGTGCATCCTTAGGTGCGTGTGCGTGGGTGTGTGTGACTGTGACTGTGACTGTGCGTGCATGCGTTTGTGCTGTTGTGCATGCTCATGTGTGTGGTGCGCGTGTGTGTTTGCGTGTGCGTGTGTGTGTTTGTATTGTTGTGCATACGTGTGTGTTTGTGTGCAAGTGGTGGTGTGCGTGTGCGTGTGTGTGTTGTGCGCGCGTTTGCGTGTGCGTGTGCATGTATCTGTGCGTGTCTGTGAGTGAGCATTCGGGTGTGTGTGTGTGGGCGTGCGCATTCTTGTGCGTATGCGCATGTGTCTATGTGTGTGTTAACGTGCATGTGCGTGTGCGTGTGCGTGTGCATGTGTGTGTGTGTGCATGTGTGTGCCTGTGCATGCTTGCTTATGTGCTTGCGTGTGTGTGTGTGTTCTTATGCATGTACGTGTGTGTGTGTGTGCGCGTGTGCCGTGTGTGTGTGGGTGTGTGTGCGTGTGCGTGTGCATGTGGGTGTGTGTGCGCATTTGCGTATGCATGTGTGTGTGTGTGTGTGTGAGTGTGCGTGTGCGTGTGAGTGCGTGTGTGTGTGTGTGTGCATGTGTGTATGCGTGTGCGTGTGCATGTTTGTGTGCGTGGTGCGTGTGCGTTTGCATGTGTGTGTCCTTGTGCGCGTGTGTAAACATGTGTGCGTGCGCACGTGTGCGTGTGCGTGCGCATGCATGTGTGCGTGTGGCATGCGGTGTGCGCGTGTGCGTGTGCGTGTGCGTGCACATGTGCGTGCTTGCGTGTGTGTGTGCATGTGCGTGAGCGTGCGTGTGTGTTTGCGTGCGTGCATGTGTGCGCATGTGCGTGTGTGCGCATGTGCGTTTGTGCGCATGTGCGTGCTTGCATGTGTATTTGCGTGTGCGTGTGTGTGTGCATGTGCGTGTGGGTGCGCGTTGCGCGTCTACGGTGTGCGTGGCGCGTGGATCCGTGTGTTCATGTGTGTGTTTGCGTGTGTGTGTTCATGTCCGTGTGCATGTGCATGTGCGTGTGGGGTGTGAGTGCGTGCGTGTGCATGCGTGTGCGTGTGAGTGCGGTGCGTGTGTGTGTGTGCACGTGTGTGTGCGTGTGTATATGCGCGTGTGTGTGCGTGTTCGTGTGCGTGTGCGTGTGCGTGTGCGTTTGCATGTGTGTGTCCTTGTGCACGTGTGTAAGCATGTGTGTGTGCGCGCATGTGCGTGTGTGTGCGCATGCGTGTGTGCGTGTGGAATGTGCGTGCGCGTGTGCTTGTGCGGTGTGCATGCTTGCGTGTGCGTGTGCATGTGCGTGAGCGTGCATGTTGTGTTTGCGTGCATGTGTGTGTGCGCCTTGTGCGTTTGTGCGCATGTGCGTGCTTGCATGTGTATTTGCGTGTGCGTGTGTGTTTGTGCATGTGCGTGTGGGTGCGCGGTGCGCGTCTACGTGTGCGTGTGCATGTATCCCGTGTGTTCATGTGTGTGCTTGCGTGTGTGTGTTCATGTCCATGTGCATGTGCATGTGCGTGTGGGTGTGAGGTGCGGTGTGGGTGTGAGTGCGGTGTGTGTGTGTGTGTGTGTATGTGTGCGTATGCGTGTGTGTGCGCGTATGCATGTGCGTGTGCTTGGGGTGTGAGTGCGTGTACCTGTGTGTGTGTTTGGTGGTGTTCTTGTCCCTTTGCGTGTGTGTGTTCGTGTGCGTGTGTGCATATGTGTGTGTGTGTGTGTCCTTGGGTGAGTGTGTGTGTGTGTGCTTATGTGTGTACGTGTGTGTGTGCATGTGCGTGTGTGTGTCTGCGCAGGTGCGTGTGTGCATATGTGCGTGCTTGCGTGTGATTTTGCGTGTGCATGTGCGTGTGCGTGTGTGGCTACGTGTGCATGTGCGTGTGGGTGTGCGTGTGTGCATGTGCGTGTGCGTGTACATGTGCATGTGCATGTGCGTGTGCGTGTGCATGTGCGTATGCGTCCTTGTACGTGTGTATGTTTGCGTGTGCGTGCGGGTGCGGGTGCAGGTGTGTCTGCATGTGCGTGTAGATGTGGTGTGTGCGTGTTTTTCCTTGTGTGCGTGTGCGTGTGTATGTGTGTGCGCGTGCATGTGCGCGCACGCATGTTCATGTGCGTGTGCGTGTGCGTGTGCGTGTTTTTTTTGGGTGTGCGTGCTCATGTGCATGTACCTAAGTGTGTGTGTAGGGTTCTGCGTGTGTGTGCGTGCTTGCGTGTGCGAATGCGTGTGTGTGGGGTTCTGCGTGCGTGTGTGTGTGTGTGCATGTGCGTGCTTGCGTGTGCAAATGTGTTCTTACGTATGTCTGTGTCTGTCCGCATGCGTGTGCGTGTGCGTCATGTGCGGTGTGCGTGTGTGTGTGTGTGCGTGTGAGTGTGCGTGGTGCGTGAGTTTGTGTGCATGTGTGTGTTCTTCTGTGTAATCGCCGCGGCGCGCGTGTATGTGTCTGCGCGTGTGTGTGTGCGCGTGTGTATGCATGTGCGTGTGTGTGTGCGTGTGCGTGTTCGTGTGCGTGTGCGTTTTGCATGTGTGTGTCCTTGTGCGCGTGTGTATGCATGTGTGCGTGCGCGCATGTGCGTGTGCATGCGCGTGCGTGTGTGCGTGTGCGTGCGCGTGTGCGTGCTTGCGTGTGCGTGTGCATGTGCGTGAGCTGTGCGTGTGTGGTGTGTGTGCACGTGTGTGTGTGCGCCTGTGCATTTGTGCGCATGGTGCGTTCTTGCATGTGTATTTGCGTGTGCGTGTGTGTGTGTGCATGTGCGTGTGGGTGTGTGTTTGTGTGCGTGTGTGTGTGCGTATATGTGTGTTTATGCGTGTGTGCGCGTATGCATGTGCGTGTGCTTGGGTGTGAGTGCGTGTGCCTGTGTGTGTGTATGGTGGTGTTCTTGTCCCTGTGCGTGTGCGTGTGCATGTGTATGCGTGTGCTTATGTGTGTGTGTGCGTGTGCGTGTGCTTGTGCGTGTGTGTGTCTGCGCATGTGCGTGTGTGCGTATGTGTGTGCTTGCGTGTGATTTTACGTGTGCATGTGCGTGTGCGTGTGCGGCTGCGTGTGCATGTGCGTGTGGGTGTGCATGTGTGCGTGTGCGTGTGCGTGTGCATGCGCGTGCGCTTGTGCGTGTGCGTGCTTGCGTGTGCGTGTGCATGTGCATGAGCGGGCGCGTGTGTGTTTGTGTGTGTGTGTGTGTGTGTGCACGTTTGTGTGCGTGTGTGTATGCGTGTGTGTTTGCGTGTTTGTGTGCGTTTGCGTGTGCGTTTGCATGTGTGTGTCCTTGTGCGCGTGGTGTAAGCAAGTGTGCGTGCGCATGCGTGTGTGCGTGTGCATGCGCGTGTGCGTGTGCATGTGCGTGTGCGTGCACATGTGCGTGCTTGCGTGTGCGTGTGCATGTGCGTGAGCGTGCGTGTGTGTTTGCGTGCGTGTGTGTGTGCGCATGTGCGTGCTTGCATGTGTATTTGCGTGTGCGTGTGTGTGTGTGTGCAAGTGCATGTGGGTGCGCGTGCGCGTCTGCGTGTGCGTGTATCCGTGTGTGTGTTCATGTCCGTGTGCTTGTGTATGTGCGTGTGGGTGTGAGTGCGTACGTGTGCGTGCGTGTGCGAGTGAGTGAGTGCGTGTGTGTGTGTGTGCGTGTGTGTATGCGTGTGCGTGTGCGTGTTCGTGTGCGTGTGCGTGTGCGTGTGCGTTTGCATGTGTGTGTCCTTGTGCGCGTGTGTAAGCATGTGTGTGTGCACGCGTGTGTGTGTGCGTGTGCGTCACATGTGCTTATGCAAGCGCGTGCGCGTGCGCTTGTGCGTGTGCATGTAAATGTGCATGCTTGCGTGTGCGTGTGGATGTGCGTGAGTGTGCATGTGTGTTTGCGTGCGTGTGTGTGTGCGCCTGTGCGTTTGTGCGCATGTGCGTGCTTGCATGTGTATTTGCGTGTGCGTGTGTGTTTGTGCATGTGCGTGTGGGTGCGCGTCTGCGTGTGCGTGTGCATATATCCGTGTGTTCATGTGTGTGCTTACGTTGTGTGTGTTCATGTCCGTGTGCATGTGCATGTGCGTGTGGGTGTGAATGCGTGCGTGTACGTGCGTCTGTGTGTGTGTGTATGTGTGTGTATGCGTGTGTGTGTGCGTATGCATGTGCGTGTGCTTGGGTGTGAGTGCGTGTACCTGTGTGTGTGTGTTTGGTGGTGTTCTTGTCCCTTTGCGTGTGCGTGTGCGTGTGTGTGTATGTGTATGTGTGTGTGTGTGTGTCCTTGGGTGAGTGTGTGTGCGTGTGCTTATGCGTGTGCGTGTGCGTGTGCGTGTGTGTGTGCTTGTGCGTGTGTGTGTCTGCGCGTGTGCGTGTGTGCATATGTGCGTGCTTGCGTGTGATTTTGCGTGTGCATGTGCGTGTGCATGTGCGTGTGGGGTGTGCGTGCGTGCGTGTGCGTGTGCGTGTGCATGTGCGTGTGCGTGTGTGTGTGCATGTGCGTATGCGTCCTTGTACGTGTGTACGTGTGCGTGTGCGTGCGGGTGCGGGTGCGGGTGTGTGTGCGTGTGCGTGTAGATGTGTGTGTGCGTGTGCATGTGCGTGTTTGTCCTTGTGTGCGTGTGCGTGTGTATGTGTGTGCGCGTGCACGTGCGCGCACGCCGTGTTCATGTGCGTGTGGTGTGTGGCTGTGTGCATGTTTTTTTTGGGTGTGCGTGCTCATGTGCATGTGCCTAAGTGTGTGTGGTAGGGTTCTGCGTGTGCGTTGTGTGTGCGGTGCTTGCGTGTGCGAATGCGTGTGTGTGGGGTTCTGCGTGCGTATGTGTGTGTGTGCATGTGCGTGCTTGGCGTGGTGCGAATGTGTTCTTGCGTATGTCTGTCTCTGTCCGCATGCATGGACGTGTGCGTGTGCATGTGCGTGTGCATGTGCGTGTGCGTGTGTGTGTGTGCGTGTGCGTGTGCGTGGTGAGTGTGCGTGTGCGCGAGTTTGTGTGCGTGCGTGTGTTCTTCTGTGTAATCGGCGTGCGCGCAGCGTGTATGTGCGCGTGTTTATGCATGTGCGTGTGCGTGTGCGTGTGCATGTGCGTTTGCATGTGTGTGTCCTTGTGCGCTGTGTGTATGCATGTGTGCGTGCGCGCATGTGCGTGTGCATGCCCGTGCGTGTGTAAGTGTGCATGTGCGTGCGCATGGCGCATGTGCGTGCACGTGTACATGCTCGCGTGTGCGTGTGTATGTGCATGAGCGTGCGTGTGTGTGTGCGCCTGTGCATTTGTGCGCATGTGCGTGCTTGCATGTGTATTTGCGTGTGCGTGTGTGTGTGTGTGCATGTGCGTGTGGGTGCGCGTGCGCGTGTGCGTGTGCGTGTGCGTGTGCGTGTATATGTGTGTTCATGTGTGTGCGTGTGTGTGTGGTGTGCTCATGTCCGTGTGCATGTGCATGTCCGTGTGGGTGTGTGTGTGTGCTTGCGTGTGTGTGCGTATATGTGTGCGTATGCGTGTGTGCGCGTATGCATGTGCGTGTGCTTGGGTGTGAGTGTGTGTGCCTGTGTGTATGTATGGTGGTGTTCTTGTCCCTGTGCGTGTGCGTGTGCGTGTGTGCGTATGTGCGTGTGTGTGCGTGTGCTTATGTGTGTGCGTGTGGGTGTGCGTGTGCTTGTGCGTGTGTGTGTCTGCGCGTGTGCGTGTGTGCGTATGTGTGTGCTTGCGTGTGATTTTGCGTGTGCATGTGCGTGTGCGGCTGCGTGTGCATGTGCGTGTGGGTGTGCGTGCGTGCGTGTGCGTGTGCGTGTGCATGTGCGTATGCATCATTGCGCGTGTGTACATGTGCGGGTGCGTGTGTATGTGCGTGTGCGTGTGTGTGTGCGTGTGCGTGTAGATGTGTGTGTGTGTGTGCATGTGCGTGTTCGTCCTTGTGTGCGTGTGCGTGTGTATGTGTGTGCCCGTGCACATGCACGCACGCGTGTTCGTGTGCGTGTGTGTGTGCGTGTGCATGTTTTTTTTGGGTGTGCGTGCTCATGTGCGTGTGCCTAAGTGTGTGTGTGGGGTTCTGCATGTGCGTGTGTGTGCGCATGTGCATGCTTGCGTTTGCGAATGTGTGTGTGTGGGGTTCTGCGTGTGCGTGTGTGTGTGCATGTGCGTGCTTGCGTGTGCGAATGTGTGCTTGCGTATGTCTGGGTGTGTCTATGTGTGTCCGCATGCGTGTACGTGCACGTGTGCATGTGCGTGTGCGTGTGTGTGTGTGCGTGTGCGTGTGCGTGTGCGTGTGAGTGTATGTGTGCGTACGTGTGTGCTTCTGTACAATCGCGTGCGTGTGTGTGTGTGTGCGTGTGCGTGTGCGTGTGTGTGTGCGTGTGCGTGTGCGTGTGCGTGTGAGTGCGTGCGTGTGTCTGCGTGTGCGTGTGCATGTGCGTGTGAGTGCGTGCATGTGTGTGTGTGCGTGTGTGTGTGTGCGTGTGTGTATGCGTGTGTGTGTGTGCGTGTGCATGTGCGTTTGCATGTGTGTGTCCTTGTGCGCGTGTGTAAGCATGTTTGCGTGCGCGCGTATGTGTGTGCGTGTGCGCGTGTGTGTGTGCGTGCGTGCGCGCGTGTGTGTCTGCGTGCACCTGCGTGTGTGCGTGTGCGTGTGCGTGTGCATGCGCGTGCGCGTGCATGTGTGCGTGTGCTTGTGCGTGCACATGTGCGTGCTTGCGTGTGCGTGTGCATGTGCGTGAGTGTGCCTGCGTGTGTGTGTGCGCGCGTGTGTGTGCGCCTATGCGTTTGTGCGCATGTGCATGCTTGCATGTGTTATTTGCGTGTGCGTGTGTGTGTGTGTGCATGTATGTGTGGGTGGGCGTGTGCGTGTGCGTGTGCGTGTGCGTGTATCTATGTGTTCATGTGTGTGCTTGCGTGTGTGTGTTCATGTCCGTGTGCATGTGCATGTGTGTGTGGGTATGTGTGCGTGCATGTACGTGCATGTGTGTGTGTGCGTATATGTGTGCGTATGCGTGTGTGTCCGCGTATGCATGTGCGTGTGCTTGGGTGCGAGTGCGTGTGCCTGTGTGTGTGTATGGTGGTGTTCTTGTCCCTGTGCGTGCGGTGTGGCGTGTGTGCGTATGTGTGTGTGTGTGCATCCTTGCCCGAGTGTGTGTGTGTGTGTGTGCTTATGCATGTGTGTGCGCGTGTGCGTGTGCGTGTGCGTGTGCATGTGCGTGTGCTTGTGCGTGTGTGTGTCTGCGCGTGTGCATGTTATTTTGCGTGTGCATGTGCGTGTGTGTGTGCGGCTGCGTGTGCATGTGTGTCTGGGTGTGCGTGCGTGCGTGCGTGTGCGTGTGCGTGTGTGCGTGTGCATGTGCATATGCGTCCTTGTGTGTGTGTACATGTGCGTGTGCGTGCGGGTGCGGGTGCGTGTGTGTGTGCGTGTGCGTGTAGATGTGTGTGTGCGTGTGCATGTGCGTGTTCGTCCTTCTGTGCATGTGCGTGTGTATGTGTGTGCGCGTGCAAGTGCGCGCACACGCGTGTTCGTGTGCGTGTGCGTGTGTGTGCGCATGTGCATGCTTGCGTGTGCGAATGTGTGTGTGTGGGGGTTCTGCGTGTGCGTGTGTGTGTGCATGTGCGTTCTTGCGTGTTGCGAATGTGTGCTTGCGTATGTCTATGTGTGTCTGTGTGTGTCCGCAGGCATGTACGTGTGCGTGTGCGTGCGCGTGTGCATGTGCGTGTCCGTGAGCGTGTGCGTGTGCATGTGAGTGTGTGTGTGTGTGTGAGTTTGTGTGTGTGTGTGTGTGCTTCTGTGCAATCAGCGCCGCGCGCGTGTGTGTGTGTGGGTGTGCGTGCATGTGTGTGTGTGCGTGTGCGCGTGCGCGTGTGTGTGTTCGTGTGCGTGCATGTGCATGTGTGTGTGTAGGTGTGCGTATGCGTGTGCATGTGTGTGTGCGTCGTTGTGTGCATGTTCGTGTGCATGTTCATGTGTGTGTGCGTGTGCGTGTGCGTGTGCGTGTGCTTGTGCATGTGCGGTGTGCGTGTGCGTGTGAGTGTGACTGTGACTGTGCGTGCGTATGAGTGCGCGTGCATGAGTTTGTGTTATAGGGTATGCACATGTGTGTGTGCGTGTGTGTTTGCGTGTGTGTGTTTGTGTTTGTGTTGTTGTGCATGCGTGTGTCTTTGTGTGCATGTGTGTGTGTGTGTTCGCATTTGCATGTGCATGTGCATGTATTTGTGCATGTCTGTGAGTGAGCATTCGGGTGTGTGTGTGTGTGTGTGTGTGTGTGTGTTTATGTGCATGTGCATGCGTTTGTACATATGTGCATCCATTTGTGTGTATGTGTGTGTGCTTGTGCGTGTGTGGGCGTGCGCATTCTTGAGCGTGTGCACGTGTGTCTGTGTGTGTACTAACATGCGTGTGCGTGTGCGTGTGTGTGTATGCGTGTGTGTGTGTGTGTTTCTTATGTATGTGCGTGTGTGTGTGTACGCGTGTGCGTGTGCGTGTGGGGTGTGTGTGCGCATGTGCGTATGCGTGTGTGTGCGTGCATGTGAGTGCGTGCGCGTGTGTGTGTGTGTGTGTGCGTGTTTGTGTGTGTATCCGTGTGCGTGTGCATGTGCATGTGTGTGTGCGTGTGCATGTGCATTTGCATGTGTGTGTCCTTGTGCACGTGTGTAAGCATGTGTACGTGCGGTGCGTGTGCCTGTGCATGCGCGTGCGTGTGTGCGTGTGCGTGTGCGTGTGCGTGTGTGTATGTGCGCATGTGCATTTGTGCGCATGTGCGTACTTGCATGTGTATTTGCGTGTGAGTGTGTGTGTGTGTGCATGTGCGTGCGGGTGCGCGTGGCGTGTGTGCGTCTGCGTCTGCGTGTATCTGTGTGTTCATGTGTGTGCTTGCGTGTGTGTGTTCATGTCCTTGTGCGTGTGTGTGTGGGTGTGTGTGCGTGCGTGTGCGTACGTGTGTGTGTGTGTGTGTGTCTGTGTGCGTATGCGTGTGTGTGCGCGTATGCATGTGCGTGTGCTTGGGTGTGAGTGCGTGTGCCTGTGTGTGTGTATGGTGGTGTGCGTGTGCGTGTGCGTGTGTGCGTATGTGCGTGTGTGTGCGTCCTTGGGTGAGTGTGTGTGCGTGTGCCTGTGCGTGTGCGTGTGCGTGTGAGTGTGCGTGTGCATGTGCGTGTGCGTGTGCGTGTGCGTTTGCGTGTGCGTATGTGTGTGCATATGTGCGTATGTGTGTGTGTGTGCGTGTGTGTGTGTGTGTGCATATGTGCGTGCTTGCGTGTGTATGTGCATGTGCGTGTGCGTGTGGGGCTGCGTGTGCATCTGTGTGTGGGTGTGCGTGCGTGCGTGCGCGTGTGCATGTGCGTTAGCATGTGCATGTGCGTCTGTATGTGCGTGTGTGTGTGTGTTTGCGTGTACGTGTGCGAGTGTGCTTGCGTGTGCGTGTGCGTGTGCATGTGCTTCTGCCTCTGCGTGTGTGTGCATGCACCTGTGCGTGTGTGTGAGTGAGCATCTGGGTGTGAGTGTGTGTGTGTGTGTGTGTTTATGGTGTGAATGCATGCGTGTATACCTGTGTGCATCCGTTTTCCTATTCGTGTGTGCGTGTTTGTGTGCATGTGCGTGTATCTGTGTGTGCATGCATGTTTGTGCGTGTGTGCACGTGTGCATGTATCTATGTGTGCGTACGTGTGTGTGCATGTCTTGTTCATGTGTGTGTGCGCATATGGGTGTGCGTGTGCGTGTGGGTCTCCGTGTGCGTGTGCGTGTGCGCATGTGTGTGTGCGTCTGGGTGTGAGTGCGTGTGCGTGTGTGCATGTGCGTGTGTATGTGCATGTACGTGTGCGTGTGCATGTGCGTGCGTGTGCTTGATGTGAGTGCGTGTGTGTGTGCTTGGGTGTGAGTACATGTGCATGTGCGTGTGCATGTCCGTGTGTGTGTGGGTGTGCGTGTTCGTGTGCGTGGTGCGTATGTGTGTGTGCACATTTGCATGTGTGTACATCCTTGGGCATGTGTGTGTGCGTGTGAGGTGTGGCGCGCGCGTATGTGCGCATGTCTGTGCTTGCGTGTGCGTGTGCGTGTCCGTGTGCGACTGCTTGTGCGTGTTTGTGTGCGTATGTGCGTGTGCGTGTTAGTGTGCGCATGTGCATGTACGTGTGTGTGCGTGTACATGTGCATGTGCGTGTGGGTGTGTGTGCATGTGTGTTTATGTGTGCGTGTGCATGTGCGTGTGTGTGTGCGTGTGCATGCACATATGCGTGTGCGTGTGCGTGCGTGTGCATGTGCGTGTGTGTGTGCACGTGCATGTGCGTGTGTGTATACGTGAGTGTATGCGTATGCGTGTGCTTGTGCGTGTGCGTGTGCGTGTGCGTGTGCATGTGCGTGTGCATGTGCATGTGCTTGTGCGTGTGCGCGCGCACGTGTGTGTCTGCGCGTGTGCGTGTGTGCGTATGTGCGTGCTCGCATGTGCATTTGCGTGTGCATGTGCGTGTGAGTGTGCATGTGCGGCTGCGTGTACATGTGTGTGTGCGTGTGGCGTATGCATGTGTGTGTGCATGTGCATGTGCTTCTGCACGTGCGTATGCATGTGCATGTGCTTCTGCATGTGCGTGTGTGTGCATGTACCTGTGCGTGTGTGAGGTGAGCATCTGGGTGTGTGTGTGTGTGTTTATGTGTGAATGCATGTGTGTATACCTATGTGCATCCGTTCGCATGTTCGTGCATGTGTATGCGTGTGTGTGCGTGTGCGTGTATCTGTGTGTGCGTGCATGTGCGTGTGCACATGTGGGTGTGCGCGTGCGTGTGGGTCTGCGTGTGCGTGTGCGTTTGCGTGTGCGCATGTGTGTGTGCGTGCGTGTCAGCGTGTGCGTGTGCGTGTGAGCGTGTGCGTCTGCGTCTGCGCATGTGTGTGTGCGTGCGTGTGTGTGCGTGCGTGCGTGTGCGTGCGTGTGTGTGCGTGCGTGTGTGTGTGCGCGTGTGCGTGTGTGTGTGTATGTGTGTGTGCGTGTGTGTGTGCGTGTGCGTGCGTATGCTTGATGTGAGTGCGTGTCCCTGTGCTTGGGTGCGTGTGCGTGTGCGTGTGCGTGTGTGTGTGGGTGTGCGTGTTCGTGTGCGTGTTCGTATGTGTGTGCACGTTTGCGTGTGTGTACGTCCTTGGGCGTGTGTGTGTGCATGTGTACTTTTACGTGTGCGTGTGCATGCATGCATGCATGTGCGTGCGCACGCGCGCGTGTGCGCATGTCTTTGCTTGCGTGTGTGTTTGCGTGTGCGTGTGTTTGTGTGCATGTAGGTATGCGTGTGCGTGTGCATGTGCATGTTCGTCCTTGTGTGCTTGTGCGTGTGTATTTGTGTCCACGTGCACATGCGCGTGCGCGTGTTCGTGTGCATGTGCATGTGCGTGCGTGTGCATGTGCGTGTTTTTGTGGGTGTGCGTGTTCATGTGCGTGTGCCTATGTGTGTATGTGTGGTTCCGCAAGTACGTGTGTGTGCGCATGTGCGTGCTTGCGTGTGCGAATGTGTGCTTACGTATGTCTGTGTGTGTCTGTGTGTGTCTGCGTGTGTAACAATCTGAACTGTTGTTACTTCCTCCTGAGCATTCAAGTGTTGATATATGATTTCTTCTGTAAAAGGATGTGTTCCTTTGATTGTGAAGTCATGCTTGATATGTATTGTATCTTCTTTGCAATTGAAGATCTTTGACTGAGTCGGAATATGATTGGACTCTTTTATTTCTTTCATTTTGCACCTGAGTTTAACCTGATTTCGGAATAAATTATGGATTTATTGTCTATATGACTCAGCCTTGGATCAGTGGCATTGATCCAAGAAATGTTTTAAGTTTATTCTGGACAAACAAAAATTATAGACCTTACAAGGTTGCAAGGTCCGAATGTGTGGAATAAGCAATTCCGGAGTTAACTCAGGCTGATCTTGTTAAAGGAATTGGTTCCCGATATCGTAAAATCAGGAAGGTCTTGATCGTGGGCCAGGTAATAAATTCAGATTCATTTATTCAACTAGCTTATTGGCAGTGTTGGAGTGAATCCTTTTTGTGAATGTATATCTGTAGGTTCTTATTCTGAACATTTTAAATGTTAGACCTAAACTGGATTTATTAAGGTTAATAACCTAAGTGATGGGATTAGTGTTAATCTAACCTAGCCCTAAGCTATAAGCTAAAAGTTCCTAAAGTTAGTAACCTAGCGCTAAGGAGGTTAGACTAAGTATCATCTTAAATCCTAACCTATGTTTCTAACCTAACAAATGTTAGTGAAGGAAGGGGACCTATGAAGGGGTGCGAGCCATGGGCGGTAGTTTCTATGGCATTAAATGAAGGAGATAAGCATGAAGGACAAGGAATTAGCGGAGGTTTCAAACGGCTAGTGAAAGCCGATGTGGCAAAGTCGCCAAGTCTAGAAATGGTCTTTGAATTGTTTTTATCCATCGCCAACTATGGCGGTCGGAGGCAATGGCGATTGAGTGGGAATTTTGGAGTTAATGTAATTGATGAACTCGGTCTTCGAGCTCGGATTTCTCGGGAAGACATGCAAAATGGAAAACTGGTAGTTTGTTTGGTTTTTCATGCGCTCCGGTTTTCTCTCTGTTTGATCACTGGTTCTTCGCACCAGTCTACTTGGTGTTGCATGGCAAATATGAGAGTAACTAGCTCTTTTCTCTGGCAAGGAAAGTTTATAAGGCATGGAAATAACAAATTATTGTTGTTGAATCTAAAGTGGAAAAAGAGGAGAAGGCTCGAGCTCTTTCAGTGGTCTTCTTTGGATTTTTAAGCAACATTACCAGGCATGTTAGGCCCTAACTTTTAAAAATCTTGCTTTCTTTCAAATGATTTCATTAGAACAACTTTGTTCAGATGATTTTTGGGTTCAGTTGGTTTCTATGGTAACTTTGTATGAATTAGTTGCTGTATCTTCTTACTGGCTCGATTTTTTCTAGAGAACCCTTGATGGGTGTGCATTTTGTTCCGAACGGTTGTACTATCTCGCTGTGTTTTGCATTTCGGTTAGAGTTTGTAGAAATGCTTGCAAGAAAGTATACGAAATCGGCTCTGTGGGAGTCCATGAATTGTTTCCTTGTTGGATTCAGACTACAGTCGATACTTTGCTGTTGACAATTGTCGAAAAGGATACTATTGGATTTTTGTTTGAATGTTCAGTATATTTCGACTTCTTTATAAGTTTTGTCGTGGGTAATATAAGTTATGGTTATTGAATCTTGTTGGATCTCGCTATAATACTTAAGTTACTTTTGAACGGATAACTTGCTGTGTTTATAGTATTTGAATGTGACTTTGTAAAAGTCCTCCCTGTGTTGCAATTATGGGATTTAATTCGTTGAAAGTTGCAAGATAAATATATATATGAAATGACCCTGTGGAGTCCTTGGATTGTTTCATATATTTTGGATTTCTGTATAATCCTGGTTGTGAATACTTATTGTTTTTGGCTCTGTTGGAATCCTTAATATATATATATATATATATCATGTATTTTGGCTTCTGTAGAAGTGAGTCGTGAATGCCATACGTTTCTACTTCTGAAGGAGTTCAGATGTGAATACGGTATGTTATTGTTTTTGTTAGAATTCTTGAATTTGATATGTATCTTGTATCCTTCTACTTCTGTAGAAGTTTATTTGAAGAATACCACATGGGTAAGACTCCTTTTTAATCCTGGAGGCGTGTATTATGTTTTCCTTTCTGAATAATCTCAGTTGTGAATACTGTTATGATTCTTGAGTTGTGGTCGCATGAAATCAACTTCAATCTAAACCTTGTTTGAGCATTAGTGGTATGGATACTGTTGGAGATTTGAAATGTTGCGAGTTGGCTTGATTTTTGATTTAAACCCTCGCTGTGTGTGCATAATGTTCAGACTCCTTTTTAATATTCTTGTGTCCCTTTCTGTCTGCTTCTGTGGAAAGTAAAGGAAGGGCTTTCTTTTCAAACTTTACTTGGTTTGAGACTTTGTTGTAATCCGTAGTAGCTTGGCATAGGATGAAACTCTGAGGAAAATACTGTTATGGAATTTCGGCTTCTGTGAAGACCTTGTTGAGATTATTTTCTGGAAAACGACTTCTAATATAAGTCATAGCTGTATTATCATAAGAATTTGTTCCAGCTAAATGAGGCTGTGCATGTTGTATTAGATTCAGTATGAATGTCACTATATATGCATAAGGAAACATCATTTGTTTTAATGTTATTGAGCCTCTTGTTTGACTATGATAAAAAGGTTGTTCTTTTGATTTCGGCTTTGGATCTAAGTCCTTGCAGTGTTTTAGTAGGGACTAGATTGAGCTGTATGTTGCTGAGTGGGATTGTTGTCATGTTTGTGCATGATTACGTCTTTGTTATTGAGGTTATCTAGTCTTGTGCTTGACTGAGATAAAGAGTTAACAGCTGTGCCTTGACAAGCGATTGCGCTGGTTATTTTCTCGTTTCTTTTGAATAATATGGAAGGTTATGTGGAGTCTATATGATGGATTATTTATCACTTCCTTGTCACAATAGCTACTGTGTTGTTCAAGTAAGTTACAGGCAATTTTATATTTGTATCTTGAAGAATGGTAATTCTTCCTGTGGTCTCGACTGGCTTAGTCGCAGGCGTATAATGTGATTGCATTACTTTTAAGTGGACGTTATAGTCATGAGCATGTTTGGTAGGGACATCTGAATGTCTCGGCTTCTTTCGCTTCAGCTGTAAGGTATATGTTGATATATATATTTTTATCTAACTGTTGGAATTGTTTTAACATACTGATGGATTCGTGAAATGATATGATATTCATTTTATTCAGTGTGAATGTAATGGTCTGTCTGATGTTTGTTGTCCTTGGGATTCAGATGGATAGTTGTTTTGGATACATTTGTTCTTCTTGGTCACTAATATTTTTGATGAAATATCTGAAAAGTATCTAGGACTATTTAGTAACGATAATATGAGTTACGCGTTTATAGTCATGTTTGTATTACAAGAGCATAGTCTGAAATATGTTTACTTGTTTGGTGAAATGATCTCATTTGAACAGGTTGTTTAATGAAAACAATTGGTGGATTGCAATTGTTTTAAGAGTTAGTGCTTATCATACTCAGTTCATCGAACTGACCCGTGTTGACAATTTTTGCAGATGGTTGCCGTAAGTGGTAAAAGCACGCATATCTGATAGGATGTTCAGAATGTTTAATTTGGTCTTATGATGAATTACAGCTTGATTCTCTAAATGTACTACTTGTAGAAAGATGTTCTTTTTCTGTTGAGCATTGTATCAAATATGCTGAGTGCATAAAATGTATTTGGTTAGTTCTGAAAGGAATGGAAAAGAGATATTTGTTACTTATGTGATTGTATTCGTATCTTGACGGTTTGACCTTCTTCGGTTCGAATGATCTTGAGAGCATTGTTATTTTTGTATAAAGTGGAGACTTTTGTGATTATCTATGTAAGCTTGCAAGATTATGTGACTGAATACTTATGATTGCTTATTAGTTCTTTTATGTTCTATCTAAAAGCTAAATTGGAATTTAGAACACTGTCTTTCAGGAAGCTAGGGTTAAAATATACCTGAGCAGGAAGCTAAACGAGCTGAATAAATTATTACTTCCTAGTCTTGATCTAAGTCAAGACAACTTTTAATTGGATTCTTAATCACTATATCTCGATACTAATAAGTAAGATATGATTTCAGTTATGAGAAATGATATAAATCTAAGAAAGGTAGTTCTAAGGTGAGGAACCCAGGGTTTGGGAAAGACTACCCTTAAGGGAGCGTCGTATAGAGTAATTTTAACTCAACGTATTTAACACTTATTAATAAGTAGATATTTTCGAGGCAGATTTAAAGGTTGACGACACAAGCCAACTGTAAGGTTGTACCCTCGAGAAGATTAGGATCTTCTCGAAGATACAACAATGCAGGCGACTTATGACGACACCCTTTGCATTGATCGTTAAGATTTACACTTAAAACTTGAACAAGTTACTCTAGGACTGATTAGGAATGTGGTCACGTTATAAGGCTGCCCTAGGAGACTCGGGGTATCTTGACACACTGGATTAACTAGGGTTTACCTAGTATGTCAGCGTATCCCTAGTCCTCGAGAGCATCCCTATAACATTGTCATCTTACTAATCCGTTCCTGAGTGAATAACTTGGAACAGGAGAGACTGACAGAAGTCAGTATAAGACATTCTACATAACATAGGAATGGGGTGAAGGATGTATTCCAAATTGACGAGTATGCCGTCAAGGAATACGAGACATAAGCATTATGTTTCAAATCTTTTGCCAAAGTATCACAAGCTACTGATTGCGTTGTCCTAAGTCACCTAGTCTATGGGATGAGATTTCGATGAATAATGGTAACAATTATTCAGATAGGTTCCTTGGACAGAGCATTCTAAATCCCAGATTAGGGAAGGGAACCGCAAGAGTGACGTGTTAAATAAAAACGCCAACTCTTAATACACATGAATAGATTGGTAGATTACCGAGTCATGGAATGAATAGATCGGAGGTACTCCGAGTCATTATAGCTGCATATGGTTATCTGTTATGAGAATGGTTGTTTTGATTTATGAGTTCTAAATTATGTATTTAGAACCAGGAAGCATTTATCAAAAAAAAAATTACTTGTTCTAATGTATAAAATGGGGATGTTACAGCGTGCGTGTACATGTGCGTGTGCGTGTGCGTGTGCATGTGCGTGTGCGTGTGCGTTTGCGTGTGGGTATGCGTGTGCGTGTGAGTGTGAGTGTGCGTGTGTGTGAGTGTGTGTGCATGTGTGTGTGCTTGTGTGCATGCGTGTGTGTGTGTATGTGTGTGTGTGTGCGTGTGTGTGTGTGTGCATGTGTGTGTGTGTGCATTTTGTGTGTGTGTGTGTGTGCGTGTGCGTGCGCGTCCGCGTGTGCATGTGCATGTGCATGTGCGTGTGCGTCCTTGTGTGTGTGTGCGTGTGTATGTGCGTGTGCTTGTGTGTGTGAGTGTGAGTGTGAGTGTGAGTTTGTATGAGCGTGCGTGCGTGTGTTTGTGTTGTTGTGCATTCGTGTGTGTTTGTGTGCGTGTGTGTGTGTGTGCATTTGTGTGTGTGCGCGTTTACGTGTGCGTGTGCATGTATCTGTGCGTGTCTGTGAGTGAGCATTCGGGTGTGTGTGTGTGTGTGTTTATGTGCGTGTGCATGTGTGTGTACCTATGTGCATCCATTTGTGTGTGTGCTTTTACGTGCGCGCGTGCGCATTCTTGTGCGTGTGCGCGTGTGTCTATGCATGCCTGTTTGTGCGTGCGTGTGTGTGTGTGCGTGTGTGTGTCTGTGTGCGTGTGCATGTATCTGTGTGTTTGTGTGTGCACGCGCATGCCCGTGCGTGTGTGTGCATGTTCATCTGGGTGTGCGTGTGCATGTGCTTTTGTGTGTGCATGTGGGTGTGCATGTGTGCGTGTGCGTGCATGTTCGTGCGTGTGTGTGCGTGTGCATGTATCTGTGTGTGCGTGCATGTGCGTGCGTGTGTGTGCATGTTCATGTGCGTGTGCACATTTGGGTGTGCGTGTGCGTGTGGGTTTGTGTGTGCGTGTGCATGTGCGCATGTGTGTGTGCGTACGTTTGCGTGTGTGTGTGTGTGTACGTGTGCGTGTGGGTGTGCGTGTGGGTGTGTTCGTGTGTGTGTGTGTGCGTGTGCGTGCGTGCGTGTGTGTGTGTGCGTGTGCGTGTGCGTGTGCGTGTGCATGTGCATGTCCGTGTGTATGTGCGTGCGCGTGTGTATGCTTGGGTGTGAGTACATGTGCGTGTGCGTGTGCATGTGCATGTGTGTGTTGGTGTGCATGTTCGTGTGCGTGTTCATATGTGTGTGCACATTTGCGTGTGTGTATGTCCTTGGGTGTGTGTGTGCATGTGTACTTTTGCGTGTGCGTGTCCGCACGTGTGTGCGCATGTCTGTGCTTGCATGTGCGTTTGCGTGTGCGTGTGCGTGTGTGCGTGTGCGTGGGCGTGTGCATGTGCGGCTGTGTGTGCATGTCCGTGTGCGACTTCTTGTGTGTGTTCATTTGCGCATGTGCGTGTGGGTGTGTATGCATGTGCGTGTGCGTGTGTGTGTGTGTGGGTGTGGGTGCGTGTGCATGTGCGTTTGTGTTTGTGTGTGCGTGTGCGTGTGCATGTGCATGTGCGTGTGTGTGTGCGTGTGCGTGTAGGTGTGCGTGTGCGTGTACTTCCTTGTGCGTGTGTGTGTGTGCGTGTGCGTGCGGGTGCGTGTGCGTGTAGGTATGTGTGTGCATGTGCATGTTCGTCCTTGTGTGCTTGTGCGTGTGTATGTGTGTGCCCATGCGCGTGTTCGTTTGCATGTGCATGTGCATGCGTGTGCATGTGCATGTTTTTGTGGTTTTGCGTGTTCATGTGTGTGTGCCTATGTGTGCATGTGTGGTTCCGCGTGTGTGTGTGTGTGTACACA
>CM034155.1:675288203-675290703 GCA_019776745.2 Taxus chinensis
TTCGTGGTCATATGCGTGTGCGTCTGCATCTGCATGTCTGTGTGCATGTGCGTGTGCATGTGCATGTGCGTGTAGGCGTGCATGTGTTTGTGTGTGTGCGTGTGCGTGTGCGTGTGCGTGTGCGTGCACGTGTGTACTTTTGTGTGTGCATGTGTCATTATGTGTATGTTTGTGTGGGTATGTGTGTGCGCATGTGCGTGCATGCGTGTGGGTGTGCGTGCACATTGTACATGTTCGTGTGTGTGTGTGTGTGTGTTCGTGTGCATGTGTGAGTGCGTGTGCGTGTGTGTGTGGCATGTGCAGTGTGCGTGTGCATGAGCGTGCATATGTGCGTGTGTACTTATGTTGTGCATGCGTGCTGTCCTTATGTGTGTGTTTGTGTGTGTGCGTGGGTGCGTCTACGTGTGTGTGTGTATGTATCTGTGTGGTCTGTGTGTGCGTGTGAATGTCGTGTGTGCGTGAGCGTGTGCGTGTGCATGTGTGTGTATGTGCGTGTGCATGTGTGTGTACCTATGCGTGCATGCCACTTGTGTGTGTGTGCTTTGTGCGTGCATGTGAGTCCTTGTGTGGGTGTGCATGTATATGTGCGTGTGAGTGTGCATGTGCGTGTTCGTGTGTGTGTGCATGTGCGTGTTCGTGTGTGTGTGCATGTGCCTGTGTGTGATTATATATGTGTGTGTGTTCCGCGTATGCGTGTGTGTGCACATGTGTGGGTGTGTGTGTGTGTGGTGTGTGGATGTGTGTGTGCATCCTTGTGTGCATGCATGTCCGTGTGCGTGTGCGTGTGTGTGTGTGTTTGCGTGTGCGTATGCCTGTTCTTGTGAGTGAGCGTGTGTGAGTGTGCGTGTCTGTGTGCATGTGCATGCGTGAGTTTGTGTATGTGCGTGTGCATGTGCGTGTGCGTTTGTGTGCATGTGTGTGCACGTGTGCATGTGTGTGTGTGCGCGTTGTGCGTGTGCGTGTGCGTGTATCATGTGCATGAGCATTCGTGTGCGTGTGAGTGAGCGTGTTATGTTTATGTGCCTGTGCGCATGCATGTGTGTACATGTGTGCATGCGTGTGCGTGTGCATGTGCTTGTGCGTTTGTGTGTGCGTGCATTCATGTGCGTGTGCGCGTGTGTCTGCCCATGCGTGTCCTTGTGCGTGCGTGCGTGTGTGTGTGTGTGTGTGTATGTGCTGTGTGCATGTGTCTGTGTGCGTGAGCATGTGAGTCTATGTGTTGATGTGTGCATGCCCCGCATGTGCATGTGCGTGTGAGTGCATGTTCATGTGCGTGTGCACACGTGGGTGTGCGTGTGCTTTTATGTGTGCATGTGGGTGTTCATGTGTGCGTGTACGTGTGCATGTGCGTGTGTGTGTGCGTGTTCACGTCATGTGTGTGTTGAGTGAGCATGTTCATGTGCCTGTGCGTATGCTGTTTGCGTGTGCATGTGCATGTGTGTTCATGTGTGCGTGTGCGTGTGCGTCTATGTCTGCGTCTGCATGTGCGTGTGCGTGTGGTGTGTGCATGTTCGTGTGCGTGTGCGTGTTCCTGTGCATGTATGCGTGTGCGTGCATGTGTGTGTGCGTGTGCGTGTGTGTATGCGCATGTGAATGTGTGTGTCACGTCATGAGCGTGTTCATGTGCATATCCGTGTACGTGTGCGTGTGCGTGTGCGTGTGTGCATGTGCGTGTGCGTGCGTGCATGCATGTTCGTGTGTGCCTATGTGTGTATGCCTGTTTGCATATGTGTGCATGTGCATGTGCATGTGCATGTGTGTGCATGTTGCGTGTGCGTGTGCGTGTGCGTGTGCATGTGTGTGTGCTTGTGCGTGTACGTGTGCGTGTGCTTGTGCGTGTCTGTGTGCGTGTGCGTGTGCATGTGTGATTTTGTGTGCACGTGTGTCCTGCATGTTGTGTGTATGTGTGTGTGCATGGGTGCGTGTGTGTGTGCGTGTGCGTGTGGGACTCTGGGAGTGTGCCATGTGTGTGTGTATGTGCGTGTGCATGTGCGTGCGAGTGCGTATGCTTTACGTGTGTGCGTGTCCGTGTGCTTGGGTGGTACATGCATGTGTGTGTTTATGTTCATATCCATGTGCGTGTGCGTGTGCATGTGTGTGTGCGTGTGCATGTGCATGTGCATGTGTGTGTAGGTGTGCATGTGTGTACGTGCATGTACGTGTGCGTGTGCATGTGCATGTGTAATTGTGCATGTAGCGTGTGCATGTGTGTGTGCGTGTACGTGCGTGCAACGGTGTGTGCGCATGTGTAGTTATTGCATGTGTGTGTGTCATGTACGTGTGCAATGTCCGTGTATGACTGTTTGTGTGTGTACGTATGTGTGCGTGTGCATGTGGGTGTGCGTGCACATGTGCGTGTTCCTGTGCATGTGCGTGTGCATGTGTAGGTGTGTATGCATGTGTGTTCCTGTGCATGTGCGTGTGCGTGTGCGTGTGTGTGTGCGTGTTCATGTGCATGTGCGTGTGCGTGTAGCATGTGCATGTGCCTGTGCGATGGGCG
>CM034155.1:675298203-675300703 GCA_019776745.2 Taxus chinensis
ATGTGTGTGTTAACGTGCATGTGCGTGTGCGTGTGCGCATGTGTTTGTGTGTGTGTTAACGTGCATGTGCGTGTGCGTGTGCGTGTGCGTGTGCGAGTGTGCATGTGTGTTCATATGCGTGCTTACGTGTGTGTGTGCGTGTGTGTATGCGTGTGTGTGCGTGTTCTTATGCATGTGTGTGCATGTGTGCGTGTGTGTGTGTGCATGTGTGTGTGGGGTGTGTGTGTGTGCGCGTGTGTGTGTGCGGGTGTGTGTGTGCGCATGTGCGTATGCGTGTGTGTGCGTGTGCGTGTACGTGTGAGTGCGTGCGTGCGTGTGTGTGTGCGTGTGTGTATACGTGTGCGTGTGCGTGTGCGTGTGCATATGTGTGTGCGTGTGCGTGTGCGTTTGCATGTGTGTCCTTCTGCGCATGTGTAAGCATGTATGCGTGAGTGCGCGCGTGTACGTGTGTGTGCGCATGCGCGTGTGCGCGTGTGCGTGTGCGTGTGCGTGCTTGCGTGTGCATGTGCATGTGCGTTTGTGCGCATGTGCGTGCTTGCATGTGTATGTGCGTGTTTGTGTGTGCGGTGCGTGTGTGTGTGTGCATGTGCGTGTGTGTGTGCATGTGCGTGTGGGTGCGCGTGCGCGGTGTGCGTGTGCGTGTATCTGTGTGTTCATTTGTGTGCTTGCGTGTGTGTGTTCATGTCTGTGTGCATGTGCGCATGTGCGTGTGCGTGTGGGTGCATGTCCGTGTGTGTGCGTATATGTGTTCGTATGCGTGTGTGTGCGTGTGCGTATGCATGTGCGTGTGCTTGGGTGTGAGTGCGTGTGCATGTGTGTGTGTATGGTGGTGTGCTTGTCCCTGTGCGTGTGCGTGTGCGTGTGTGCGTATGTGCGTGTGTGTGCGTCCTTGGGCGAGTGTGTGTGCGTGTGCATGTGCGTGTGCGTGTGTGTGTGCATGTGTGTGTGCTTTTACGTGTGTGTGTATGTGTGTGTGTGTGTGTGCGTATGTGCGTGCTTGCTTGTGCATTTGCGTGTGCGTGTGCATGTGCATGTGCGTATGCGTGTCCTTGTCCGTGTGTGCGTGTGCGGTGTGCGTGTGGGTGCGGGTCCATGTGTGTGTGCGTGTGCGTGTGCGTGTTTTTTTGGGTGTGCGTGTGCCTATCTGTATGTGTGGGGGTTTTGCGTGTGCATGTGTGTGCGCATGTGCGTGCTTGAGTGTGCGAATGTGTGTGTGCTGTGGGGTTCTGCGTGTGCGTGTGTGTGCGAATGTGCGTGCTTGCATGTGTGAATGTGTGCTTGCGTATGTCTGTGTGTCTGTGTGTGTCCGCATGCGTGTACGGTGTGCGTGTGCATGTGCGAGTGCGTGAGTTTGTGTGTGTGTGCTTGTGTGCTTCTGTGCATGCACGCACGTGTGCGCGCGCGCTGTGCATGTGTGTGTGTGTGTGTGTGTGTGTGTGTGTGTGTGTGTGTGTGCGTGTGTGTGTGTGTGCGTGCGTGTGTGCGCATGTGCGTGCGCGTGCGCGTGTGCGTGTTCGTGTGCATGCATGTGCGTGTGTGTGTGTAGGTGTGCGTCCTTGTGTGCGTGTTCGTGTGTGTGTGCGTTTGCGTGTGCGGGTGTGCACATGTGTGAGTGTGAGTGTGACTATGCATGTGTATGAGCGTGCGTGCATGTGTTTGTGCTGTTGTGCTTGCGCGCGCGTGCGCTGCGTGCGTGTGTGTGCATGTGCGTTTGCGTGTGCGTGTGTGTGTTTGTGTTGTTGTGCATGCATGTGTGTTTGTATGCGTGTGTGTATACATGTGTGTGTGTGTGTGTGTGTGTGTGTGTGTGTGCGCGTGCATTTGTGTGTGCGGGTGCATGTGCATGTGCGTGTCTGTGAGTGAGCATTCAGGTGTGTGTGTGTGTGTGTGTTTATGTGCGTGTGCATACGTTTGTACATATGTGCATCCATTTGTGTGTGCGTGTCCGCTTGTGCGTGCGTGGGATGTGAATTCTTGTGCGTGTGTGCGTGTGTCTGTGTGTGTGTTGACGTGCATATGTGTGTGTGCGTGTGCGTTTACGTGTGCATGTGCATGTGCGTGTGCGTGTGCTTGTGAGTGGTGTGTGTGGCAGTGTGCATGTGTGTGCATGTGCGTGCTTGAGTGTGTGTGTGTGTGCATGTGCGTGTGCGTGTGTGTATGCGTGTGTGTGCGTGTTCTTACGCATGTGCGTTTGTGTGCGTGCGTGCGTGTGTGGGTGTGTGTACGTGTGCGTGTGCGTGTGTGATGTGTGTGTGCGTGTGCACATGTGTGCGTGCGTGCGTGCGCTTGTGCGTGTCTATGTGCGTGCACCGTGCGCGCACAGCGTGTGAGTGTGCGTGTGTGCGTGTGTGTGTGTGCGTGTGCATGTGCGTGCATGTGTGTGTTTCTGCGTGTGTGTGTGTGTGCGTGCTGTGCGTGTGCGTGCGTGTGTGTGTGTGTGTGTGTGCGTAATGCGTGTGCGTGTATGCGTGTGCGTGTGCGAATGTGTATGCATGTACGT
>CM034155.1:675310703-675315703 GCA_019776745.2 Taxus chinensis
CATCATGGAATTCACATTTACAACAGCAGTATATCACACCTCCAACATGTTTTACAAATCCTCCAAATCAGCATTTTGATCAAATTCAAAATCAGCATGTCTACCCATATGAGCAGCAGTGCCAAAGTCAGTTTGGATATGAAGCATGTCAAGCACAAGGGTATGCTGGTTGTGAGGGCAGTCAAGAAGAAAATGCAGATCTGCTGGAACAAATCCAAAAGATGGAGGTAAACATGGTGCTATCCAGGGCTCAAGCACAAATGAAAGCTTTCAGAATTGGTTGCAGGACTCCTTGTCCATGGGAGGCCCTTTTCCAAGACACTTCAGCCCTCAGGAGAAGCTGGACTTCATGATGAAGATGTGTGCCCCAACTTGCACAATGGATTGCAGAAATAGAGGCCTATACACTGTGGTGTTGAACAACCTTGTCAATGGGTAAGTTCTACACCATCATTGTGGTTTTTCTCTTCCCATTACTCAAGTAGCATCATCTTATTTGGAATTTCAAATTGTAAATCGTAGTCAATGCTGCCCCAGGAGTTAATTCCATTTCTCCATTCCCTAGTCCTTCCACCACATCTCAATTCTTCCTTCCCCTTTCCTTCCAAACAGTCATCCCCTCCACAAAAGCTAACAGAAATACCCTCTCCTCCAAAGAAAAAAGAGTTTCTACCTCCTCCACCACCACAAAAAATTGCCGAGCCATTTGAGTTACAATCCACTTCTCCTCTGTTGCATTCCCAAATCCATGTTGGGTAGGATAAAAATCAGAATTCTAGTCAAGGAAAACAACAGCAAAAAGAAAATCCAAACAAGGATGAAGAAATTCGAAGTCTCAAGATTTGGGCTCTTAAATTTGGGATGACAAAGATCTGCCTTGATGGTTAAGCCTTTATAAGAGGTTGGAGTTGGAAAACAAGTGGTGTGTTAGGATTGAATTTGCTGTAGCAGGAGAAGAGCAAAAAGAAGAAGCAGATCAGCAATCAGTTTGCTCAGAAAGTAGTGTCCATGTTAGCATTCTATTTGAAGAGAATGTTGATTCAATTCAAGTTGCACAATCAGCCATGGAGGAAGAAAGCTCTGAAGAAGATCCTATAGTCCCAACTTGTCCTCTAGAGCAGCAGATCGAAGAGTTTGACTTAACGAACTTCGTGCTAGAGGAAGAGTTCTATCAAGAACAAGATTTTCTTCAAGTAGTAGAAGAGGGAGAAGCTGCTCCAAATCCAAAAGAAGAGGAGCACATTCTAGTTGTGGAGGAGAAATTTGCAGATCCAAGTGCGTGTGAGCGTATGTGTGTGCGTATGCAGCAACACCTATGTGATGTGTGATGTGATGTGTGTAGTGTGTGATGTGTGTGTAGACATCCAGTGTGTGTGTGCGCAACATGTGAGTGTCTATGTGCATGTATGTGTGACATGTAAAAGTGTCTGTGTGTGTGTGCTCCAGATTCATGTGCTTGTAAGTGTACGTGCGGACGCGCGTGCGTGATGTAGTGTGTGTGTGTGCGTGTGCACAACTGCAGTATGTGTGTCAAATCCTGAGAGCGTGTGCTAATGTGCAAGGTGACAGTGATAAGCAAGTGCAAAATTAAAACTGTACTGATAAGGATGTGCATGTGGCTCAAAAGTGTGTGCGTGTGTGCATTTACCTGTGCTCATGTACATGTGACACAATTCTGAAATGTGTGTGCATGTGACATCATGCATCTGCGTGTGCATGTGTGCTGTGCGCGTGGGTGTGAAATGAAGTGTGTGTGACATGCAATGTGACGTGTGTATGCATGTGAGTGTGTCTGCATTGTGCATTGTGCAATGTGCAATGTACGTGTACGTGTGCGTGTGCAAAGTGTGAAAAAAAAAACCTGTGCCTGTGCATAGAAGTGTGTGAGTGCGTGTTTGTGTGCACTGTGCTTGTAAGAGTGCATACGCGTGTGCTTGTTGTGCAAAAAAAGTGTGTGTGCCTATGAAAAATGTGCTAAATCGTGTGCGTGTGTGTACAGTGCATGTGTGTCGTGCCCAGTGTGTGTGAAAACGTGAAAAAATGTGCGCGCACGTGTGCCTCATGTAACCAAAATGTGAGTGTAAAAACAGCGTGTGAGGTCCTTGCGTGTGCGCCCTGACGTGTGCTTGTGACCATGCTGTGTGCATGTGTGCAACCCATTTGTGTGTTTCTATGTGTGTGTGTGTGAAATGTGCATGTGCCTCTTTGTGTGTGTGTGACGCATGTGCATGAAGCCTCTGTGTGTGATGTGTGCATTTACTCCAAACGTGAACCAATGTGCCAAAATTGACCATGTGCCTCATGTATGTGAATGTGTACCATATGTGCATGTGCGCATAAAGCACGTGAAAATCTGAATGAGCTGTGTGATCGAATGTTATGTGCCGTGTGTGAAGATGTAGGGCAAAAACAGGCCCAACACGTGATGCGATGTGTGAAAAAAATGTGTGGGTGTGTACCTCTTTTTTACACATGCGAATTGTGTGTGTGTGAAAATGTGCACTGTGTGCCATGTGTATGTGTGCCACGTGTGTGTGCTTATGTATGTGGCCGCGTGCCTCCTAAGTGCGAAAATGTCCCGTGTACACTGTGCCTGTGCCATAACTTGAAAAATTGTGTGTGAGTGTAGGAGGAAAAACTTTACCTTTGTGGCATGCTGAGAGTGTGCTCTGTCCAATGTGCTTGAAATTTTTAAAAAGATTTGCGCGTGTGCGTCTAAAAAATAAAAAATGTGCGTGTGCATGTGTGCATGTGTGTGTAAAAATATGTGTGAGTGTTTGCCACAAAAATGTGCATGTGTGTGCACAAAAATGCTTGTGCGTGTGCATGTGTGTGTGCGTGTGCATGTTTTTGTTTGCATGTGCGCGTGTGCATCTAGAGTGTGCATGTGCGTGTATCGTGTACATGTGCTGTGAAAGTGTGTTTGTGTGTGTGTGTCTGTGTGTTCATGTTCATGTGCATGTGCACATGTGGGTATGCGTGTGCGTGTGGGTCTGCGTGTGCGTGTGCGTGTGCGCATGTGTGCGTGCGTACGAGTGTGTGTGCGTGTGCCTGTGTGCGTGTTGTTATCCAAAATGTGCCCCTGCTTATTTTTGTGGCTAAATCCTTATGTTCTTTCCTATCTTGTGCCTCAATCTCCATTTTTTGGTTTTCAGGCACTCAAATCTTTCTGGAAATGGCACGATTGGATAGAGCTCTCTCTCAGCTTTCTAGAAAGGTAAAGTTTTCCTCCTAACTCCTCATATTTTTCAAGTTATGGCTCGGCGGAGTTGTTGTGGGAAATTTTCCCCTTGGAAGCCCGCAGCAATAGGAAGCTGCCATATGTCCCTGGAGGTGGTGGAGCGCGGGGATTTTTGAAAAAAAATTCCAAATGCAAAAAAGAGGTAAAATTCGAAAAAAAAATTCCGCCGGTCCGTTTTGGGCCTGTTTTTTCCCTAAATCTTCAAACGGCCATAACTTTCGATCCAGAGCTCGGATTTTCACGTTCTTTATATCAATGGAAAGATGGTGAAATTATCTACAATATTCCATAGTAAATTTCGAATTTTGGTTCATTTTGAAGATATAAAATGAAAAAACACTTCTGGCACGTGGTAATGGCCAGAACTGACATTTCAACAACCAATTTTAATGTAAAATGGGTCGCATTCTTCTCCAGCATGGTCAAAAATGTTAGGGCATGGGTTTTTAAGGACCTCCATGCTATTTTTAATGCATTTTTTTCAATGGGGAATGGCTCCCACATTTTTTCACGTTTTCTCTCTCCTAGGCTCGACCCATGCACTGTAAAAGCTAGATTTGGCTCATTTTTCAAAGGGTTGAACACTTTTTTACACAACAAGCTTCTGTTTTCACCTTCAGCAAGTGATCTTGGCAAGTATCAGACCTTCCAGGGATTGTAACAGGTTTTTCTGCCTCTTTGGTGTTGGAATACAAGGATTTTGATGTTGAAAATCACAATGCAGGCTCTGTGAATGCTTTCAGTCCTTTGTATGTGTTGTTTGCTTCATTTCAAACCCTTGATTACATTTATCAACCTATGCATGATGTTTTATGTTACAATTTCTGATTTGTGTCAATTTGCATGAGAAAGAAGTGCTCACCACTCCTTTGGTGTATCACCTTTATCAGTCTAGTTTCAATTTTTACATTTCTTATCCCTGTCTCCTTGCAAATTAGGATAAAATTAGGATCTGAACCTTTGCAGTTGTGCAAATATAGATCTAATCAGAGGAGTTTGAGGAACCAACCTCTAATCTGGAGATTCCTCTCTCATGTTGCAAGTCCCACACTTGGAGAGAGGTTTCAATGTTGTGCAATCACGCTGGATGCCCTAAACATCAACTTAGAACCTTGATTTGCATCCAGGGGTGCTGCTGATTTGCAACAACATGTACATGTGCATGTGTGCGCATGTGATTTTGTGTGCGTCTTTCTTCCCATGTGTACACGTGCGTGTCCATGTCCTTGTGCATGTGCGAGTCCGTGTGCATGTGTGCGCATGTGCTTTTGTGTCCATTTTTCCTCCCATGTGTGCGCGTGTGTGAGCATGCGCGTGCGTTTCCGTGTCCTTGTGCATGTGCGAGTCCGTGTGCGTGTGCGTGTGAGTGTGCGTGTGCATGTGCATGTGAGTGTGCGTGTGTGTGCATGTGCATGTGCGTGTGCATGTGTGTGTGCGTGTGCCTGTACGTGTGCGTGTGTGTGCGTGTGCGTGTGCATGTGGGTACATGTGCAGCGTATGCGTGTTCGTGTGCATGTACGTGTGCATGTGCGTGTGCGTGTGTGCGTGTGCATGTGGGTGTGCGTGTGCGTGTGCATGTGCATGTCCGTGTGTGTGCGTGTGCGTGTGTGCACATGTGCGTGTGTGTGCATCTTTGTGAGCATGTGTGTGCGTTTATGCATGTGTGTGTGTGTGCGTGTGCGTGTGCGTGTGCGTGCATGTGCACGTGCGTATCTGCGTGTGCATGTGCGTGCGCGTGTGCATGTGTGTGTGCGTGTGG
>CM034155.1:675318203-675335703 GCA_019776745.2 Taxus chinensis
ATGAATGGCTGGTCAACTGAGATTGGATGCAATGGAAGGGCAGCAAGTCTCTCTTTTCCTGTGAAGAATGCACAATTCTTACACCTCTTGATCCATGCAAAGCAATCACTGAAAATCTTGGGCCAATAATAACCAGCCTTCATAATTTTTAGAGCTATCACTCTCGGTGCAAAATGACCACCAGCTGGTCCACCATGGAACTCTTCCAACACCCTATGAATCTGATCTGTGCTAATGCATCTCAGCAGCACTCCATTCACATCTTTCTTGAACAAAACTCCATCAACAATGGCATATGGGAAAACCTGCAATCTGAAGTGTCTTCTTTGGGTCTTGTTCATCTCCGGAGGGCATAGGCCTGTGCTTAGGAAGTGTATTATACCTTGGGTCCAGCAAGGAGTGGGGACAACATTATTTTCTTCTTGAGTGCCACTTGGCTCATGGCTGTCTTGAACTGTCAAAACATCCTCTTCTTCATTGCATACTTCTTTTTGCTTCCCCAAAATCAGCTGCTCACACAATCCTTTTCCTCTTACCAGCTTGGTGACCTTGATCTCAATGTCATACTCCATGACACGAGTGATCCAACCTGCCCTTTTCTCATTCAAATCCTTGTTGAGGAGGAAGTCTTTAACCCCAGCATGAGAGACCAGCAACTGGACCTTGTTGTTTGAGACTAAATGCTTGAATTTCTTCAAGCTTCTGATTACTGCAAGTACATGCTTCTCAATAAAAGAATACCTCACCTCATAGTCATCTAGGCTTTGGCTAAAGAAAGCAATTGGCTGCTCATCATTGTCCTTGTTCTGCTGTACCAAAATGGCAGAAATAGTATCATTACCTACAAATGAATAGAGGATGAAATCCTTGGAGAAGTTCGGGTTGATGAGAGTTGGTGCTTGAGAGATGGCTTCTTTGATTGCTTCAAAACTCTCATTGCCTTCTGCTGTCCACTTGAAAGCCATGCTTTTCTTTAACATTTTGGTGATAGGTTTGACAAGGGCTGCAAAATCTGGGACAAACCTCCGGACAAAGTTTATTCTCCCCAAGAAACTCTGAAGGGATTTCTTGTGGCTTGGCAATGGCAGTGCTCTTATGGCTGCAACCCTCTCTGGATCAATTGCTAATCCTTCTTTGGAGACAATATGGCCAAGGAGCTTTCCTTCATGTGCAAGAAAGATACACTTTTTAGGATTCAAAGACACTCCAAATCTCCTGCACCTTGTGAAGACTTGTCTTAAATGAGAGAGGTGGTCTGCTGCATTTTTGGAAAATACAGTGATATCATCAAGGTATATCAGCACTACGTTGTTAATCAAACCTTTGAACACCATGTCCATTGCTCTTTGGAAGGTAGCACCAACGTTGGACAGCCCAAATGGCATTTTCCTATATGCATAAGTTCCCATTTGGTTGTGAAGGCTGTCTTGAACTGATCTTCTTCCTTCACCATAATCTGATTGTACCCTGAGTAGCCATCAAGCAATGAAAACCTTTCAGAGCTAGCAACAACTTGTAAAATCTGCTCCATAGAAGGAAGTGGGTAATGGTCCTTGAGAGATGCTCTATTCAAATCTCTGAAATCAACGCACAATCTGATCTCTCCACTCTTCTTTCTGACTGGAACTAAGTTGGCAACCCAACTAGAATGCTTGATTGGGAATATGATTCTTGACTCAATCAACTTGTTCAATTCCTTCCGCATGAGAGGTTCCATGTGTGGATTGATTGGCCTTTGTTTCTGCCTAATGGGCTTAGTATTTGGATCCAACTCAATGGTGTGTTGAGCTAACTTGGAATTGAAACCTTTCAAATAGCTCCAAGCAAACACATCAGGGAACTCTTGACACTACTGTATGAACTCATACCTTTCTTGTTCAATTGTTATCTTTCCAATTTGCAATGGTTTGTTCCCTTCCACCAAGATGGATACTGAATCCTCTCTTTTGACCTGAATGTTTGCTTTCTCTTTCCTAAACTGATCATTGGGATTAAAAATGGACTCCAAAGTGATAAGTCCCTTGGGCAGCTTGTTAGTTCTCAGCTGTACCACTTGGTCACCATACTGCTTTTCCGATTTTTCCTTATTCTTAGCTGAGAACTCAGCTTCTTCTTGCAAGAAATGGATGATTTGCTGGTCATTTTCAAACACTTGCCAACTGACATTGTTATCCGGCACTGAAGGCCTCACAATCACGTGGATGTTTGGCTATACTTTGTCTTGTTGAATGCTTTCCACAATGTCAAAGGCTGCCCCTACTGCTGCAAGCCTGTCAGCAGCTTAGTTCTCTTTCCTAGGAATGGATTTGATGCCAAAACCCTCAAAATCTTCCATGAGGTCCCATACCCTGTTCTTGTAGCACTTAAGTAGATCATTCTTGGCAGCATGTTGTCCCTTGACCTGATTTACAATCAATTCACTGTCACCAAAGACTTACAAGTTCTTTATTCCTCTCTTTATTGCCCAATGCATCCCTTGCACCAAGGCTTCATATTCAGCAGTGTTATTGGAGCATGCAAACTGAAATCTAAAAGCTGAATAGTACTTTACTCCTTGAGGTGAAACAAGCATGGCTCCACCTCCTGCACCTTGTCTACTCCTTAATACATCAAAAAACAGCTGCCATACCTCATTTTCATCCTTATGGTTTGGCTTGGTGATGCTAGCAATGGGCTGATCTTCTTCATGTATGCAATAGACCCCTAGCTCAGATTCTTCTACTTCTTGATAAGGATCAAAAGCATGTACCTTGTTTGTCCATTCATCAAGAGTTAGATCCGGGATGCTTCCAACCTTGGTGTCAGCTTCATCAGTGCTTGGGTGATCTTCTTGATCAAATGTTGAACAATTGGCATTGATCTAACTTGGAGTGTAGGGCTCAATGTGGAAGTTTGCAATAGGTTCAGACCTGATTGTAGCTTTGGTTCCATACGTCGTTCTGAATAGCATGTGTGACCAATCAACAGACAAATATCCTCCAATCTTGGCTGTGAAGTCCCTTGACAAGCATAGGGCAAAGAGTGGTGGAAGGTCTATAACTAATACATCTTGTAAAACAACAACATTTGGACATGCATGCAAGGTAAGACTCAAGTTTCTAATCACTCCAACTGTTGTTACTGCTATCCCATCCAGCTGCACTACCCCTTTGGATACGGTTTCATACTGGAGCCCTAGCTGATCAGCTATTTGTTTAGGCATCACTGAGCTACTTTCCACGGAATCTATCATGCAATTGTGCACTAATTGATTTCCAATGATTAATGAAACATAGAAAGGAGGGGGCTTCAACATCTTACCTTGCTGTCCTCCATGATTCCCCTCAGGCTGGGCAGCATTTGTGAGCACTTTCTCTTACATCTAAACTTGCTGATTCGAAGTTGGCCAGTCCTTCATGGCAGCTTGTAGCAAATCTCTTTGGCCTGGGATAGATAGGGATTCCCACATTGATATATTTACATTTGTCTTCTTCATCTGATCAATGATATTGAATGGTGATGAAGGATCTCTTTGTTGTCCCTTGGTTGGCACATTCACTCCTTGCATGTGGGCAGCAACAACTGGTATTTGAGTTGGTCTAGGAGTTGTTCTTGGCTGCCCTTGTGCATTTGAAATTGGATTTTTTTTGCCAACCATTTGTGGAGCCATAGAAGTTTGGAGATTGGTTGGAGCTAATGGCTGTTCTTCACCCAAATTCCCTCTTTTTGACCTTGTGTTGACTGCAACACCTTGAGAAACTACTTGATTCATGCCACAAAAATCTTCTGCTTGCCAGTTTACAAACGTGGTGTCATTTGGGGCTGATTGCTGTTGGAATGTTTCTTGTTGTTGGTTGTTTCCTTGACTTCCCTCACCCTCCACACCAATAGTTGTCACCATTAATGCTTGATTCAAGGCACCGTTGAAACACATAGATTGGTTGTGAGGTTCATTGCATGGAAAACACCAATCATACTCCTGAGCAACGTTGTTTTGTGTTGGCACCAATGCCTTAGAGGCAGATATGGCATTAGGATTATAGGGCTGAAATGGTCTATTGGTAGGAGGCCTTGTTTGATTTATATTTGTAGCTGGATTAGGAGGTATTTGTGGTTGGTATGGCTGCCTGTTAGGCTGAGCTTGGGGCTGATAAGAAGGTCTAAAACCTTGGGCTTATTGCCTCTTGAGAGTAACCAGCTCATTACCTAAATTTTGCAATTGCTTCATGACTTCTTGAAGTTCATTTGAGGCACTAGAAGATGAAGTGGAAGCTTCACTTGAATTCTTATTTCTAGGAGTGGGAGAAGGAGCCAAATTAGGTGCTTGATTAGTGTTTGGGCTCTCTAAACATGGAAACAATGGCATGGGAGGTCTAGGGGCTAGTTTGCCAACTTGGATCAAACAATTTTCAAACCTAATGGCAATGCTATAAGCCATAGGGATAGTTATGCCTCCCATAGACTGAATTAACATAGAAATATTAGAATTTAAAGCTTTAAGGTAATAAAGAAAAGAACCTTCTGCTGTTGGCCTGACTGTCACTGGAATTCTCTCCCAAGTCCTTTGAAATCTGAAGTTGAAATCAGTCAGCTGCTCATTGGGAGCTCTCTTGATGGTTGTCAGCTGCTCCAAAAGAGACAAGTTGTCTCCCTTCTCTCCAAATTTCTCATGAAGTGCTACACATAGCTGGTTCCAATTTTGAATAGAACCTGAGGCAAGGCTTCTAAACCATTGCAATGCTTTCCCCTTGAATGAATATGCCAACAATTTTACAGCCACTTGCATCTCATTGATTTCATGAATTGCACAAAGGTTGGCAATGTCTTTAACATGATCACCTGGAGTAGTCTGATTCTCTCCAGTGAAGTATGGAATGTTCTTCAAAGCTGCAATTGGAATTGGATGTTGTGCATTGAGGGCAAGTGGGCTGCTGCCTGTGAAATTGACATAGGGGTTGTTTTGTGCCATTCTAATTGGTCTTAGAACCCTTGTTGACTGAATGAAAGGCCTACCAGGTGGAGGAGTTGAGAGAGTTCTGTTTGGTGGAGATGGATACCTTTGGATTCTCATCCCACTTTGCCTTATTCTTGGAGATAACTACAGATATTCAAACAACACCTCTTCCTCTCCAGCTCTTGACCTTGTGTTGATTCTTCTCATGAGTTTTCTGGCATGCACTGCTGAAACCAGTTGATTCTTCCCTTTGGAGTCACCAGATGTGCAATTTATAGCTCTTTTGAAGCAAGAAAATTGCAACAGATGCACATCAACTTTGCTGCGATAAAAATGAGACCTCTAAGGTCCCACCGATCGTGCCAAAACTGTTGTTGCAAATCAGCAGCACCCCTGGATGTTGATCAGATTTCTAGTTTGATATTTTAGACATCTAGTGTGATTGCACAACATTGAAACCTCTCTCCAAGTGTGGGACTTGTAAAAATGAGAGAGGAATCTCCAGATTAGAGGCTGGTTCCTCAAACTCCTCTGATTAGATCTATTATTTGCACAACTGCAGAGGTTCAAATCCTAATTTAATCCTAATTTGCAAGGAGACGGGGATAAGAAATGCAAAAATTAAAACTAAACTGATAAGGGTGATACACCAAAGGAGTGGTGAACACTTCTTGCTCATGTAAATTGACACAAATCAGAAATTGCAACATAAGACATCATGCATAGGTTGGTAAGCTGTAAACAAGGGTTTGAAATGAAGCAAACAACACATACAAAGGACTGAAAGCATTCACAGAGCCTGCATTGTGATTTTCAACATAAAAATCCTTGTATTCCAACACCAAAGAGGCAAAAAAACCTGTTACAATCCCTGGAAGGTTTGATACTTGCCAAAATCACTTGTTTAAAGTGAAAATAGAAGCTTGTTGTGCAAAAAAGTGTTCCCCCTTTGAAAAATGAGCCAAATCTGGCTTTTACAGTGCATGGGTCGAGCCCAGTTGAGAGAAAACGTGAAAAAATGTGGGAGCCATTCCTCATTGACCAAAATGTATTAAAAACATCATGGAGGTCCTTACAAACCCATGCCCTAACATTTTTGACCATGCTGGAGAAGAATGTGACCCATTTCGCATTAAAATTGGTTGTTTAAATGTCAATTCTGTCCATGGGCGCATACCAGAAGCATTTTTTGATTTTATCCCTCCAAACTGAACCAAAATCCAAAATTTACCATGGAATCATGTAGATAATTTTACCATATTTCCATTGATATAAAGAACGTGAAAATCCGAGCTAAGGATCAAAAGTTATGGCCGTTTGAAGATTTAGGCCAAAAACAGGCCCAAAACGGATCGACGGGAAAAAAATTTGAATTTTACCTCTTTTTTGCATTTGGAAATTTTTTCCGAAAATCCCCACACTCTGCCACTCTAGTTGCCACGTGGCGGCTTCCTATTGGCCGTGGGCCTCCTAAGGGAAAATTTCCCACAAAAACTCCGCTGAGCCATAACTTGAAAAATATGAGGAGTTAGGAGGAAAACTTTACCTTTCTGGAAAGCTGAGAGAGAGCTCTATCCAATGGTGCCATTTCTAGAAAGATTTGTGTGCCTAAAAATAAAAAATGGAGACTGAGGCACAAGAGAGGTAAGAACACAAGGAGTTAGCCACAAAAATGAGCAGGGGCACATTTTGGATATCAGAGTGCAAAGCAGGCTACAAGAGAACCTTCAATTCTTCTTTCTACTTCATCTCTCTCGAGTTCTATTGCTAAAGAAGAGTTTGATCTCTCAAACTCAATGTTGGAGGATGAAAGAAACCATGATGATCAAGTTACAGATCAAGAGGATACCGTGGAGGAAGTTAAGCATTTGCAGCAGGACAACAATGAGGTAGTTTATCTGTCAGATTCAAAGGACTATTTTGATGAAGAAGAACCGGTTGAGTTCCTACCATTCTCTCTTTCATCATCCACGTTCCAAACACTTGAGCCTACTATCATGAAGGAGAGCACCCATTTACAGCAGCCTGCATCTTATAGCAGCTCTTTGGAACCAAGATTGGAAGATTTTAATCTTTCATGTCCTTCATTGGAGGAAGAGAAAGGGAAAAAAGGTTCTACCTTTGCTTCTGCACCATCCATTCAAAAGGGTTTACAAGAGAACTCCATTCTTGGAGTTGAAAATCAGGGCAATGGGTATACTCAAAGGACCAATCACAACCAGTCATGCTTGCTCCTAAGCATGAGGATGAGCTACAAAGAACCAAGGATCAGCTGTCATACCTCTCCAATCCAAATGCAGAACAACTAAAAGAGGTATTGAATTTGCCTTCACCTGATACCTTGATGATTTGGGTGGAAGACTAGCTTCTTGTTGATTTTCCATTCATCCAATCAGCCATGTTCAATGCCAAATCAGTTGCATGGTTTCCAATTTTGAAGAAAGGAAGCTATTTTGCACAACCAGTTGCAGGGTTTGTGTTATCCAAATGTTCCCCCTGCTCATTTTGTGGCTAACTCCCTTTCATTCTTTCCTTCTATTGTGCCTCAATCATAAATTTTTACTTTTCAGGCACTCAAAACCTTCTGGAAATGACACCATTGGATAGAGCTCTTTCTCAGCTTTCCAGAAAGGTAAAGTTTTCCTCCTAACTCCTCATATTTTTCAAGTTATGGCTCGGCAGAGTTTTTGTGGGAAATTTTCCCCTAGAAGGCCCGCAGCCAATTAGAACTCGCCACATGTCCAGGCCAAAAATATCAAAGCGACCCGATTTGGCCCTGTTTTGCCCTAAATCTTCAAACGGCCATAACTTTCGATCCAGAGCTCGGATTTTTGCGTTCTTTATATCAATGGAAAGATAGTGAAATTATCTACATGATTCCATGGTCAATTTTGAATTTTGGTTCAGTTTGGAGGGAGAAAATCAAAAAATTCTTCTGGTATGTGCCCATGGACAGAACTGACGTTTCAACAACCAATTTTAATGCGAAATGGGTCGCATTATTCTCCAGTATGGTCAAAAGTGTCAGGGAATGGGTTTGTAAGGACCTCCATGTTGTTTTTAATGTATTTTTGGTCAATGAGGAATGGCTCCCATGTTTTTTCACATTTTCTCTCTCCTGGCTCGACCCATGCACTGTAAAAGCTAGATTTGGCTTATTTTTCAAAGGTTGAACACTTTTTTACAGCAAGCTTCTGTTTTCACCTTCAGCAAGTGATCTTGGCAAGTATCAGACCTTCCAGGGATTGTAACAGGTTTTTCTGCCTCTTTGGTGTTGGAATACAATGATTTTGATGTTGAAAATCACAATGCAAGCTCTGTGAATGCTTTCAGTCCTTTGCATGTGTTGTTTGTTTCATTTCAAACCCTTGTTTACAGCTTATCAACCTGTGCATGATGTTTTATGTTGCAATTTCTGATGTGTCAATTTGCATGAGCAAGAAGTGCTCACCACTCCTTTGGTGTATCACCCTTATCAGTTTAGTTTTAATTTTTGCATTTCTTATCCCTATCTCCTTACAAATTAAGATAAAATTAGGATCTGAACCTCTGTAATTGTGTAAATAATAGATTTGATCAGAGGATTTTGAGGAACCAACCTCTAATCTGGAGATTCCTCTCTCATTTTACAAGTCCCACACTTGGAGAGAGGTTTCAATGTTGTGCAATCACACTGAATGCCTGAAACATCAACTTAGAAACCTAATTTACATCCAGGGGTGCTACTGATTTGCAACAATAAATTTGGCACACCCGGTGGGGCCTTAGAGGTCTTCCACTTCATATTTAGTAGGTTGGTGTGTTCCTACGAATATGTCAGCCTTTGGAGGCACTTTCAAACATATCTGGCTGACTCCATCTAATCATCAACCCATTTTTTGAAGTTGCAGACCTATTTTTCATCCATTTCCATCCATTATTCTTTAAATCTCTTTCATTATTTTCCATTCCATGAAGTTGTGCAATCATGACTTCATTTCCATCATGGAACTCAAATTTACAACATCAGCAATGTTTCCCACCTCCAACATGTTTTTTAAATCCTCTAAATAAGCATTTTGAACAAATTCAAAATCAGCATACATACTCATTATGAGCAGCAATGCCAAAATCAGTTTGGCTATGGAGCTTTCCAAGAGCAAAGGTGTGCATACAATGAAGACAATCAGATGCAAGATGTTGTTCTGTTGGAGAAAATCTAAAAGATGCAGGTAAACATGGTGCAATCTAGGGCTCAAAGCACAAATGAAAGCATTTGGAATCGATTGTGGAGCACCCTATCCATGGGTGGGAACCTTTCCCAAGGCATTACAACCCTCAAGAGAAGCTTGAATTCATGATTGCCAATGTTTGCCATTTGCTTGCAAAGTGGATTGAAGGAATAGAGGTGTATGAGAGGAGTATTTAGCAACCTTGTCAACGGGTAAGCACACCATCTCATGCCTTTTCTTTTCCTCTTTCCCAATCTGTTTTTATCTCAACAGTGTCACGTTTTAAACTCTCCATCTGCCATCCCAAGTGTTGAATCCATTTCTCCACCCCCTAGTCTTCCACCTCATCTCAATTCTTCTGTCCTTTTCCCTTCCAAACAGTCATCCCCTCCACAAGATCTAAATGAAACACCCTCCTCCTCTAAAGAAACAAGAGGTTTTACCTCCTCCACCACAAAAAAATTACAAAAAATCAGTCATGAAGGATAGCAAAAAGAGAAGCCAAAAAAGGATGAAGAAATTCAAATTTTGAAGAGTTGGGCTCTTAAATTTGGGATGAAGAAGATCCCTTTACTGATGAAACCTTCAGAAGAGGTTGGGAGTTATACAGAATAAATGGTGGTTAGGACTAATTTTGTTGCAGCAGAAGAAGAGCAAAAAGGAGTTGCAGATCAGCAATCAATTTGTTCAAAATATAGTGTCCATGTTGGCACCCTATTTGAAGGAAATGTTGATCCAATTCAAAATGTAAAAATCAGTCATGAGGGACAGCAAGAGGAAGGAGAAGCTGCTCTAAATCTAAAAGAAGAGGAGCACATTCCAGCTGTGGGGGAGAAAAGTGTAGATCCAAAGGCTTTGAGCACAAAGCAAGTTATAGAAGAACCTTCATTTCTTCTCTCTACTTCATCTCTCTCAATTTTTAGTACTTGAAGAAGAGTTTGATCCCTCAAACTCAATGCTGGAGGATGAAAGAAACCATGGTGATCAAGTTACAGATCAAGAGAACGCCATGGGAAGAGGTTGAACATTTGCAGCAGGACAGTAATGAGGCAATTTACCTATCTGATTTGGAGGACTGTTTTGATGAAGAAGAACTGGTCGAGTTTCCACCATTCTTTCTTTCATCATCCATCTTCCAAACACAAGAGCTTGCTGTCATGGAGGAGAGTATTCATTTGAAAGCATCCTACATCTTATAGAAGCTCTTTTGGAACCAAGATTGGAAGATTTTAATCTTTCATGTCCTTCATTGGAGGAAGAGAAAGGGAAGAAGGGTTATACCCATTGCTTCCACACCCATCCATTCAAGGTCTACAAGAGAACTCCATTCTTGGAGTTGAAAATCAGAATTATGGGCATACTCAACGGATCAGACCTTGCCTAATCAGGTATTTGGCTTCATTGGAGCCAAAGGAGAAGCCACAACTAGTCATTCTTGCTTCTAAGCATGAGGATGAGCTGCAAAGTTCCAAGGATCAGTTGTCATACCTCTCCAATCCAAATGCAGAGAAACTAAAAGAGGTATTGGATTTGTTTTTAGTTGACACCTTGCTAATTTGGGTAGAAGACCAGCTTCTTGTTGATTTTCCACTCATCCAATCAGCCATACTCAACTCCAAATCATTTGCATGGCTGCCAAATTTGAAGAAAGGAAGCTATTTTGCACAACCATTTGTAGGGTTCGTTTATCTCACCTTTACTTCTAGTAGAGTAGAGTAGAGTAGGTAGGTTTGCTTTCAATAGAAGAAGTGCTTGTGCACACTCTGTATGTTCCATTTGGAGCATGTATTATTTTTAGTTTGTACATAGTGTTGGTGCTGCTGGTTTCACTCTTGCACAGTTCATTTTGATGGAATTTTGGTGGGAACAACTCCATGTCCAGTGGGATTCAAGTCGGTTCAGAGGTAAGTTTTCAAAGTTCAGATCAGTTTTCAGGCTACCACTCATGAGCTCCATGCGCAATGGATTACTTCAGGATACTGATCATTCATCCAGTAGGAAGATGACCCCTCTGAGTCGCCAAAATTGTTATCCACATGTGCCCCCCTGCTCATTTGGATGGCTAAGTCCCTTTTATTCTTTCCTTCTATTTTTCCTCAGTCATAAATTTTTACTTTGTAGGCACTCAAAACCTTCTGGAAATGACACGATTGGATAGAGCTCTTTCTCAGCTTTCTAGAAAGGTAAAGATTTCCTCCTAACTCCACGTATTTTTCAAGTTATGGCTCGACGGAGTTTTTGTGGGAAATTTTCCCTTGCAAGGTCCGCAACCCAATCAGAACTCGCCACGTGTCCAGGTTAAAAATATCAAAGCAATATGATTTTGGCTTGTTTTTGCCCTAAAACTTCAAATTGCTATAACTTTCGATCCAAAGCTTGGATTTTTGTGTTATTTATATCAATGGAAAGCTGGTGAAATTCTCTACAAGATTCCATGGTCAATTTTGAATTTTGGTTCAGTTTGGAGGGAGAAAATCAAAAAACGCTTCTGGTACGCGCCCATAGACAGAACTGACGTTTCAACAACCAATTTTAATGCAAAATGGGTCGCATTCTTCTCCAGCATGGTCAAAAAATGTCAGGGCATGGGTTTGTAAGGACCTCCATGTTGTTTTTAATGCATTTTGGTCAATGGGGAATGGCTCCCACGTTTTTTTCACATTTTCTCTCTCCTGGGCTCGACCCATGCACTGTAAAAGCCAGATTTGGCTCATTTTTCAAAGGTGGAACACTTTTTTGCACAACAAGCTTCTGTTTTCACCTTCAACAAGTGATTTTGGCAAGTATTAGACCTTCTCAGGGATTGTAATAGGGTTTTCTACCTCTTTGGTGTTGGAATACAAGGATTTTGATGTTGAAAATCACAATGCAGGCTCTGTGAATGCTTTCAGTCCTTTGTATGTGTTGTTTGCTTCATTTCAAACCCTTGATTACAGCTTATCAACCTGTGCATGATGTTTTATGTTGCAATTTCTGATTTGTGTCAATTTTCATGAGCAAGAAGTGCTCACCACTCCTTTGGTGTATCACCCTTATCAGTTTAGTTTCAATTTTTGCATTTCTTATCCCTGTCTCCTTGCAAATCTAAGATAAAATTAGGATATGAACCTCTGCAGTTGTGCAAATAATAAATCTGATCAGAGGAGTTTGAGGAATCAACCTCTAATATAGAGATTCCCCTTCTCATCTTGCAAGTCCCACACTTGGGAGAGAGGATTCAATGTTGTGCAATCACACTGGATGCCTGAAACATTAACTTAGAAACCTGATTTACAACTAGGGGTGTTGCTGATTTGTAACAACACATAATTAAAAGGGAACACATAATAAAAAACACACATATGCCCCTATGTCTCACAAAAGTGTACCTAAAATCCCCCCATGGGAACTCCTAACAACTAAACGTACCCAATCAAACACAGTTTCAAAATGGTGACCTTGTATGATATCACACTGGAAATTCCAATATGGTTAGTCATGAACTCAAATCCCCCAACATGTACATGTCATTTTTACTTTCTTGCGACCTGTGTCTATGTAATGCAAAATACCAGAGTGTATAAAGAGATGCCTAAACACAACTATATCAGAAACATTCCAAATGATATATAAACATTAAATCCAAATAAGCAACAAACCCTAGTTTGAGGGGGGAGCTCATGGTAGGATGAGAAATTCAATTGGGTTAGGACTGGTATAGAGAATGTGTAGGAAGATTTATATTGTAACTCAGAAGCTAGTAAGGTTAATGGGCCTGAAATCAATAGGTGTTTTTTGAATGTTCTAAAATTAAAATACTTGTAATATACCATTGGTTTTCCATGTGCAACTAGTATATGATCATCCACATAATAATAAAAATGTCTCAATGATCCTCAAGAAATCATAGTATGTGGTTAGAAAGTTGTGATGTGTTGAATAAACGAAAGTATCGTCGGAAGAGGGTGATGATTTTCATTCTATAAATCAGAAATTCATAATGCTTCGATCCAACATTGTGAATATTTGCTATGTCTAGGATTCTGGAGCTCTGAACTATTTGATCTTAGACAAGATGAGAGATGATGGCACAAAATGCGATCTGTAGAGTTGCGTGTGCAGGATGAGTGTGACAACCAAGTGAGAGAGTGTGCGAGTGCATGTGTGCCTGTGGGTAGGTTTTGTACGTTTTAAATGTGTGGAAAACATAGTTAGTGCCTAAAAAAGCCTAAAAATGTGTGTGTGTGAGGAAAAATGTGTGTGCTAGCAAAACATGTGTGTGTGTAAGTAGATATGAAGAGCATGTCGCATCTGTAGGCTACGTGTGCATGTGTAGGTGCATTTGTAATGTGTGTAGTGTTAGTGTGTGATGTGTGTGGTGAAAAATTAAGAAAATGTGACATGTGCATGTGCATGTCCTATAAATGGCGTGTGCATGTGCGGGTGCAATGGTAGGTGCATGCACATTATAGTGTGTGTGTGTGTGTGTGTGTGTGTGTGTGTGTGTGCATGTGCGCATGTGTTTATCAACGGCCAATGCGCGTGTGCGTATCGTGTGTGGGTGTGCCGATGATGTGTGCGTGTGCGTGTCCGAGCATGTGTGTGTGTGTGCGTCTGTAGGTGAGTGTGCAGGAGTATGATGACATGTGCGGGTACATGTGTGCACGTGTGCCGTTGATGCGTTTGAGTGTGTGTGTGTCATGCATAGGGGCATGATGCCATGTGCGTGTGCATGTGTAGGGGCCAATGTGCCTTTGCGTATGTTATGTTAACAAAAGCCAATGTGCTTCTGTGTTTGTTTCTACGTGTGTGTGTGTCTGCATGTGCCTGTAGAGTTGTGACAAGTTTGTCTCTGTGTGTGTGTGTGCGTGTTGAGTGTGCATGTGTTTGATGATGTGCGCACGTGCCTGTGTGAAAGAGACTAATGGGTGCGTCTACGTGTTTGATCTTCATGTGTATGTGCATGTCCACAAAGTGATTCGTGTGCGTCTAGAGGTGTAGTAGACTTCAGTATGCGTGTGCCAAATTGCGTGGTGCGTGTGAGATGTGCTTGTACGTGTGTGCATGTGTAAGTGTCCGAATTACAGGTGTTGGGTACATGTGTGCATGGGATTATGTAAACGTGTGCACAAATCCCATTGTGTGTTTATACTGTGACATGTAGCGTGTACATTGGTGCATGGGAGTATTGCGCCATGTGCATGTGCAGATGTGTATGTTGTGCAAAAACATCTATAGAGATGAAATTTACATTGTGCAGGTGCGTCTATGCTGTGTTGCGACTTTAGATCCTATGTGTGTGAATGTCATGAGTAAGCGTGTGCATCGAGACGGGTGCGTGATGAGTGTGAGAGAGCTAACACGTATGGGCTGTGTGTGCACTGTGTGTGTGTTGCATGTGCATGTGCAAATGTGTGTGTGCATAGCATGTTCGTGTGCAGTTTGTGTCTTCTGCTGTGCATGTCTATTTTGAATGTCTGCGAAGTGCGTTTGTGATTGCGTGTATGGGTTTACGATGCGTGTGCTTGTGTGTATGCAAATGTGCGTATGCGTGTGCGTACGCATGCCCATTTTCCTGGGTGTGGCTTGTAGTGAAGGTGCGTGCGTGTGAGTAGGGTGTGCAATGTGTGTAGTGTGTGTGGCATGTGCGTGCACGTGTCCCTGTGTGTGTGCATGCGCTGTGGGCATGCGTGTGCATCTATGTGTGTGTGTGCGTGTGCGAGTGCAACAAAGTGATTCAGGTGAGTATGCGTGTGCGTGTGCAGTGACCGTCATGTGTATGTACGTGTGTGTGTCTGCATATGCGTGTGCGTGTGTGTTTGCGTTTGCGCGTGAGCATCCATGTCGTGTGCATGTTTCTTTGCGAGTGTGAGTGCGTGGGTGTGTGCACTGTTTGATGTCTGTGTTTTCGTGTGCGTGTGATTGTACCAACCAAGCGCATGTGTATACGTGTGTCCGTGTGCCGTGCATGTGTATGTGCGTGTGCATGTGTGTGTGTGTTTGTGTGTGTGTGTGTGTGCATGTGTGTGTGTGTTTGTGTGTGTGTGTGCATGTACGGTGCATGTGCGTGTGCAATGTGTGTGCGTGTGCATGTGTATGAGGTGGGTGAACTTGTGTGTAAGTGTGTGTGCATGTGTGTAGGCATGTATGCAATGTGCGGGTGCGTGCGTGTAGTGTACAAAGTATGTGTGTGCATGTGCATGCTGTGCGTGACGTGGAGTGAGTTTGTGTGTGTGCGTGCGTGTGCGTGCGTTTGTGTGTGTGCGAGAAATGTGTGTTTGCGTGTGTGGTATGTGTAGTGCACGTGTGCTATTGTGCGTAGTGTAGGTGTGTGATGTGCATGTGCGTGTGTGTGTGCATGTGACGTGAGGTGTCATGTGTGTGTGGGCGGTGCGAAATGCATGTGACCTTTTGATCAATGTCCGTGTGATTATGTGCATGTTTGCGTATTGTCTGCGTGTGATGTGTGCGTGTGCTATGTGAGTGTGTGTGCGTGTCCGTGTTTGTGTGTGCAACATGTGTGTGTGTGCATGTGTGATGTTTGCGTGTGTGTGCTTGCGTGCGTGTGTGCGTGTGTCATGTGTGTGTTTGGGTGCGTGCATGCGTGTGTCTGCGTGTGCAATGCTTGCATGTATAGTGTTCGTGCGTGCAGGTGCGTGTAACGTGTGAGAGTGCATGTGCATGTGCGCGTGTGTTTGCGTGTGTGTGTGTGTGTGTGCCTATGCCCGCATGAGTGTGCGTGTAGACGTGACACTGTGTCTACGTCCGTGCATGTGTGCATGTGCGTGGCGTGTTGTGTATACAGTGCTATGTGTGTGTGTGTAGGTGCGTGTGCGTGTGCGTAGTGCGTGAACGTGCGTGTGTGCTAGTGCATACTATGCATGTACCATTGTGTATGTGTGTGAGTGTTAGGGTGTGTGAGTGCGTGAGCCTGTGTGTGTGCGCTGTGTAGTGTGAACCTCCTTGGATCATTGTACCCGTGCAACGTTGTAATTGTGTGTGTGTGTGTGCGCGTGTTTGCGTGCTCGTGTGTGTGATGTGTCTATCGCGTGAGTGAGGGATGTGTAGCTATGTGTGATGTACTGCGTTTGTGCTCCGTGTTGAAATGTGTGTGTGTGTGTGCGTGTGTGTGTGCGTGCGTGTGTGAATGTGTGTGCGTGTGCAGGTGTGTGTGCTATGTGCGTGTGTAGGTGTGTATGCGTGTGGGTGTGCGTGTGCTTGTGTGTGTGTGTGCGTGTGTGTGCCTGCATGCGTGCATGTCAGATGCGGGTGCATGCATGCGAGTGTGTGCGTGTGGGTGCGTGCGTGCATGTGCGTATTTGTGCGTGTGCGTGTGTGCGGGTGCGTGTGTGTGCATGTGCGTGCGTGCGTGTGGTGGTCTGCGTGTGTTCGTGTGTTCGTGCGTGTGTGCGTGTGTGAGTGTGTCTGCGTCTGTTTGTGTGTGCAGGTGCGGGTGCGTGGGGGTCCGGGTGTGCTTGTGCATGTGCGTGTGTGATTGGGTGCACGTGTGCGCGTGCGTAGTGCTTGTGCGTGTGTGCATGTGCATGTGTCTGCGCGCGCGCCTGTGTGTGTGTCATGTTTGCATGTGCGTGTGTGTGTGTGTGTGTGTGTGTGCATGTGCATGTGTGTCGTGTGTGTGTGAGTGTGTGTTTGCGTGTGCGTGTGCGTGTGCATGTGCGTGTGCGCATGCGTGTGCGTGCGTGCATGTGCGTGTGTGCATGTGCACGCGCGCGCATGTGCGTATGCATGTGCGTGTGTGGGTGTGTGTGCTTGCGTGTGCGTGCATGTGCGTGTGTGTGCACCTGTGGGTGTGCATGTGCGTGTGCATGCGTGTATGTGTGCGAGTGTGCGTGTTTTCGAGTGCGTGTGCCTGTTTTCGTGTGTGCGTGTGTGTGTGCATGTGCGAGTGTGGGTGTGAGTGTGCGTGTGTGCGTGTGTGTGTGTGTGTGCTCACACACGTGCGAATTTTGTGCGTGCAGTGTGTGTGTTTGCATGCGTGTGTGTGTGTGTGCGTGCATGTGTACGTGTGTGTGTGTGCGTGTGCATGTGTGTGCGTGTGTGTGTGCGTGCATGTGTGTGTTGGGTACGTGCGTGTGCGTGTGTGCGTCATGTGCGTGCGTGTGTTTGTGTGTGTTTGTACGTGTGCGTGTGCATGTGTGTGCGTGTGTGTGTGCATGTGTGCATGTGTGTGCGTGTGTGGGTGAGTGTACACGTTTGTGTGCGTGTGCGCGTGCGTGTGTGCATGTGTGTGTGCATGTGCGTGTGTGTGCATGTGTGTGTGTGTGTGCGTGTGTATGTGTGTGTTGTGCATGTTCGTGTGCGCATGCATGTATCGTGTGTTTGTGCGTGTGCGTGTGCGTGTGTGCATGTGTATGCG
>CM034155.1:675340703-675363203 GCA_019776745.2 Taxus chinensis
TAAGGGTATTGTTGTATGAAAATCGCATTTTGCGGTTTTGTACATCATTGTGAATAGAAAAATGGTATTCGGGTAGAAACATGATTGTTGGCAAGGAATTCAAATTAGTATCTGCATTACTTAAGGTATATTGAACTTGAAACAGTTCAGACTACGTGAGTTTGCTATTCATTGTGAACGATTGTTCAGTTGTCATTATGAGTTGAGCTATCCTGGTAAGGTAAACACGAATTGGGTGTTTTTATTTCCTTGGTGAGCAAGATGATTGTTTCTTACTGAAATTATAGGGAAATGAATTCTTCCTTCTTTCTGCTGTTTTCGATTTCAAAAGAAACAGTAATTTGGTTTTGATTGAACGTTATAAGTTCAGCTTGTTGGAAGATGACAGTGGCATTTAGATGGTTTTCTGAGTGCTGTTATTTTTCTGTACAAATGGAAATTTTGAATGTTTCGTGTGGTCTTCTAATCTTTGCACTGTCATTCAAGGAAAAATGAATCCAACTTGACTGATTCTTGTTGAGTTGAAGAAAATGGTTGTTTTCTTATTTGAATAGTTAAAGGAATGAATTCTTCTCTTTTTGCTGTTTGAATTCTGGAAATAGCATTGGAGCTTTACTGTGCATATGAATTGGTCTTGCTGTAGGTAACAGCAATGTGCAAATTGTTATTATGAACTGTATGCGTTCATGGATATAGAAGGTCATATGAATAAGTGATTGCGTGATTGTATAACTGTTTATTTTGTTAAAAATACAGTGAAAGAAGTATGGAATCTTCTAAGTACAACAAGTACATAGTATGCATCTTGATACTGCTTGTTCTATGATGAATACGATGTTTTACTAACTTATTTTTGGTATTCGTATGAGCCTGATTTAAATGAAGTATTGATAAGGACGATAAATTCTTCCTTGTTTTCATTTAAAGCTGATTATGAATGAAATTATTCTTGCTGCTGGAAAGTGAATTCTGAATGGATTTTGTAAGTTTCACTCTGAACTGTTATCTTGATTTGTGTCTCGTTTGGATTCAATTTTTAGGATAGTTATGAGGAAAGAAATAGGAATGTGGATGGATAACTTGGAAAAAATGATCTTTTCTTCTTTCATACAGTTGGAAATCTATAATCATTTAAGAACGAATTTTTGTATTGCTTGGGTATGAGCAACTATATTTATTGCTGTTTACTTTCTCGTCTGTACTTGATTGCTTGGAATCAAACGAGATGCATGAACTGAAAGGAAAGTAATTGGTTTACATTTTAGTTAGTTTTATCCTTTTGCATTTATTACTAATGAAATGAAATGGAAAGGATAACAGTTATGTTATAACAGCAGTATGTTACTTATATTCCTAGTTCTTTACAAATATTGTAATCTGGAACTTGTAGCGGTTATGTGGGAAATAGGACAGCAATTCTTTGGCTGATTGGGATGGTATTTTGATGGTTCAGTTGTTATGCTGTCCATTCTTTTTTATGCTTAATTCTTGATTGATGTTCATACTGTCGTTTCATAAAAGCAGGGTTCTTTTATTGAGACAGTTAATTAAAAGCACCTCATTTTAATGACAAGTTCTTAATATGCTCATTTCATTGAACTGACCCGTGCAAGTAATTTTGCAGATGGAATTTGATAGAATGAAGACATGGCTATTTTCTAATGCTTCTTTTGATTATCTGAAGATGAATTGTATTTGTTAGTTATTATTCCTCTGCGAGGAATTGGGAAAAGAAGAAAGTACATTCTTCTATCTATGAGTTGTAAAGATGTTTTATTTAAACAAAGTCCAGTCAGTTGGATTGGCAGATGTATAGATTACGAAATGGATTGATGAATACAAATACAAGTGTGACATTTTAATAACTATATCAGTTTGATATTGTTGATTAAATTGGAAATATAATGTTATTTCTTGATTTGGATTTATTTAACTGTCCTTGGATGGATGTTAAAAAGGAACTTGATATCTATTCTTACCTAAATGCAACTTTTAAGTTGAAATGTGCAATTAGTTCATACTTGGGTAAAGATGAATTTTTAATTGACATTAAAAAGGAATTAGGAAGAATATGATTCCATAACTGATAGATATTCAGGATTAGCTTGGAAGCTAAGGAATATCAATTAACTTAGGAGTAACTGAACTTCGTTCTCGAACTCCATTAATAACCTCGTATGTTAAATTCAGAAAGAAAGGATATGGGATAAATATATCCAGAGCTAATGGAGCCTTAACTATGTAAGGTTAAGGAGAATAAATGAATACATTTATTGGGAATTAGACCTCGTTTAAATGACGTCTAATAAGCTGGAATTCTGAATTTAGTTACGGTTGTGAAAAAACTTGGTTAAGTTTAATAGGTTAAACTTATCATGTCCGTCGGTAACGGGCTGCTTAATCTAATGATTAAGAAGAGAACCAAGTAGAGAAAATGCAACCCTTCTGTACGAAGGAGAAGATGCATAGCAATCTAGAAGATGGATTCAGTCTATCCTAGCTACATACAACTGTAACGGGAACGAGGATAAAGGATCAGCAGGGCTGCTGAAATTTGATCTTAAATATTAAGATCATATCCAAATCACGTGAGTAGGATGTGTACTCTTGATGGGAGGATTTCGTAGGACATTGACATACACCAGCTACAGCATGGTGTCTTCATGAGGATGGGGTCTTCATGATGACACAATGTTATAGATAACATATTACAATGCCCTCCCGAATTAAATCATCAAGAATACATAGGCTGAATGTGAAAGTTCTTGGTTGGGGATAGGAGTATGATCACGTATACGGAGTGACTCTGGAGGACTAAAGATAACTAGACACACGAAGTCGTGGGGAACAACACCGTATGTCTGCGTATCTTTAGTCACCATGAGTGCCTTCCTATATTCGTTCATATTGTTAGTTGGAAATTGGAAGTTTGAATCTGACTTTAAATTTAAAGGACTGGTAGGAACTAGGAAAGACCATTCTAGATAACAGGTGAAGTGAGGTGAAGGACGTATTCCATTGATGTGTATCACATCCAGGAATATGATCTTGCAAAGCATGTGAAAATATTTGGCCAAAGTATCGCAAGTGCTGGTTGTGTTGTCCTAATCACTTAATTTAAGATGCAGGATGTCAGATGAATATCAGTAACAGATATTCAGATAGGCTTCTTAAATGGATCACTTCGATAATCGGAAACGGTTAAGAGAACTTGTATATATTATATACTATGCATGAATGAACATGAAGGATCGGTAGTTGTCGAGTTATGAAATGAGAGATCGTTGAAACTCCGAGCCATGAAAATGGGAGATCGGCAGTTCTTCGAGTCATTTACAGCAGCATATAGAATCTGTTATAAGATTGAAAGGCATTGAATGTGTGTTCCATATTGTAAATATGTGAACAGGGAACATTAGTTTTAAAAGAAAATTGTGTGTTCCAAACTGTGTTGTTTGGGTAGAGAACAATTATTAAAACTTGAATGTGTGTTTGAATTATATAATTCATAATAGAGAACATTATAAATAAAAAATAAAAGATAAAAAAATTCCCTTGTTCTAGTATCTTAAAATGGGGATGTTACAGTGTGAGTCCTTGGGCGAGTGTGTGTGCGTGTGTACTTGAGTGTGTGCTTGTGCGTGTGCATGTGCGTGTGATTGTGCATGTGCACGCACATGTGTGTGTCTGCGTATGTACGTGTGTGCATATGTGTGTAATTACGTGTGCATGTGCATGTGCGTGTGCGTTGTGCCACTGCGTGTGCTTGTGCATGTGGTGTGTGTGTGTGTGTGTGTGTGTGTGTGTGTGTGTGTGTGTGTGTGTGTGCATGTGCTTGTGCGTAGTGATCAGTCCTAAGTGATCAGTTTTCAACTCAAAAGGTTTCCCAAGTAAGTAGTGTCTCCAGACTTGAAGTGCATGAACAATAGCAGCAAGTTCCAAATCATGAGGGGCATAATTTAGCTCATGTAACTTAAGTTTTCTACTTTCATATGCTATGACCTGATCATTTTGTAGCAAAACGCCTCCAAGGCCTTCCCTAGAAGCATCCGTTACAACAGTAAAACTCCCATTAGGGTCTGGTATAGCTAGAATAGGTGCAGAAGTCAACTGGTCTTTCAAACTTTTGAAAGCCGCTTCGCACTTATCATTCCATATGAATTTCTTATCCTTCTTTTGCAATGAAGTTATTGGTGCAGCTACCTTAGAAAAATCCTTTACAAATTTTCTATAGTAACCAGCAAGACCCATGAAGCTTCTTACTTCATGCACATTCTTTGGTGAAGGCCACTCAGTTATTGCCACTATTTTTGAAGGATCTACAGCAATTCCTTCTTTACTTATGACATGACCCAAATAGTGAACTTCTGAATCAAAGAAAGAACATTTGGATAACTTACCATACAACTTTCTTTTTCTCAAAATTCCCAAAACTATCTTCAGATGCTCATTGTGCTCCTCAACACTTTTAGAATAAATGAGAATATCGTCCAAGAATAAAAGTACAAACTTGTCTAGGTATTCTTGAAAGATATTGTTCATTAAATTCATAAAGGCTGCGGGTGCATTAGTTAACCCGAAGGGTAGAACTGTGAATTCATAATGTCCGTACCTTGTTCGGAAAGTTGTTTTATGAATATCTTCCTCTTTAATCCGTAACTGATGATAACCAGATCGAAGGTCTATCTTAGAATAAACCGCTGCTCCACGCATCTGATCAAACAGATCATCGATCCTAGGAAGTGGATATCGGTTCTTGATTGTTGCTTTGTTCAACATCCGATAATCAATACACAGCCTTAGCGTTTCATCCTTCTTTTTCACAAATATTACAGGCGCTCCCCAAGGTGAAACACTTGGTCTGATCAAACCTTTAGACAAAAGCTCTTGCAACTGTGCCTTAAGCTCGACTAACTCAGTAGTAGTCATCCGATAAGGCGCTTTGGAAATAGGTTCCGTTCCTGGCTTGATTTCAATGGTAAAGTCAAATTCTCTCTTGGGTGGTAACCCTGGTAATTCCTCAGGAAAAACATCCCTGAAACCTTGTAGCAGAGGGAATTGTTTCATGAAATCATCATCTTCTTCTGAAGATTCAGATATCTTTACCGCATAAAGGGTATATCCTTTATTTTTAGCCTTTTTGAGCTGCATAGCTGACAGTTTTCTAACTGAAATTTCTCGTTTCACACCTTGAATCTCTGCTGATTCCAGCTGATCATATAAACATTTTATGTTCTTTTCATAGCAATCTACCTTTGCTTTATGGTCAGCTAACCAATTGACACCGATGACAATGTCATACGATCCTAAAGGTGCGACATAGAGATCAACTTCCGTGGAAAAGTTAGGTAAGTCAAGGACTGCCCCAAAAAGACACATACTCACTGTATGAATAGAATTATTACCATACTGTACAGTCCAAGATTTATCCATTTTCCCAGCTTTTCTTTTAAGTTTAGAAGTAAGTTTATTAGATATAAAACATTCAGTAGCTCCTGTATCAAAAAGAATAGTGACAGGTATGCCGAATAACTTACCCGGAACTTCTATAGGTGTCACTTGCTTTTCAGCTTGCTTGTCCGCTACTGCAGCATGTATCTTATGCTACTGATTACGATCATCCTTCTTCAAAGGGCACTAATTTGTGTAGTGATCTTTACCACAATTGTAGCAGCCTCCTACAGGTCCCTTTTTAGGCTCAAAGTTGCCTCCAGTTTTGTAATTGTCACACTATCCTCCATAGGGCTTCTGCCCATTATTATAATTTTTAGCAAAATTATCCTTTACATTTCCAGCAGGCTTATTTACTGCTGCTTTCTTATTGTTATCTCCTGGAAACTTACTCTTGTTTCCAAACTTTTTCCATGGTCCTTTTCTGGGTGCAAGAGAGGTTGAAGAAGGGTTTGCAGTCTTCTTCCGCACTTCCTCCTTATGAGCAGAAATAGCCTTTAATTTCTGTTCTTGCCTTATGGCCTTTTCAACAACTCCTTCCATAGTGGTTGGGCTATGAACATCGACCTCTCCTCCTATCACAGGATTCAATCCCATGATGAATTTCCGTATCCTGAACTTTTCGTCAGTTTGATACTGCGGTACATACTTGAGGAGTTTTGTAAACCGCTCCCAATATTCAGTTACCGTTAGCTTCCCTTGAGCTAAATTCTGAAATTTTGTCATTTTCTGATCATAGAAAAGTTGTGGCAGCCAACGTTGCCTAAAATAGCCTTTAAATTGATCCCAAGTAATATTGGTCTCATCAATGTTTAATTCAGCTTTTCGGCTATCCCACCACGAAGATGCTTCGTGAGAAAGCTGATAGGCTCCCCAAATAGCTTTGGTTTCCTCTGAGAAGTTCCTTATTGCAAAGTACTTCTCCATTTCGTTGAGCCAGTTCTCAGCTCCATCTCCTAATGTGGTGCCATCATACTTAGGTGGACTTATCCTTTTTATATCATTAGTGAGTTCTGCTGCCAATCTGGCCTTTTTGTTTTCTGGTTGGACAGGTGCATTCCCAGCATTAACATCAACACCCATTTCGGGGTTGTCATTAGGAGGTTGCTGATTATTATTATCAGCTTCTTCATCCTCCTCATTTCCCATCACCTGCTGTTCAAGTATAGCTAAGCGATCTCTTGTGTCCAACAGGGCAGCAAGGATCTCATCCAGTTTTTGGGTTGTTGCCGCTCCTCCTTCAGGTGGAGCATTATTCGCAACGTTCCCCCTTGTTCTAACCATTTTCTGTTACAAGAAAATTCAGGTTTTTATCAGATTATGGACACAATAGGTCCAAGAGCTGCAACCTTCAGCTCTGATACCAAGATGTAACGTCCTCATTTTATACCTTAGAACAAGTGAATTTTTTTTATTTTTTTTGATAATTGCATCCTGGTTCTAAATACATAATTTAGAACTCACAAATCAAATAACCATTCATATAACAGACAACCATATGCAGCTGTAATGACTCGGAGTACTTCCGATCTATTCATTCCATGACTCGGTAATCTACCGATCTATTCATGAGTAATAAGAGTTGGTGTTTTTATTTAACACTTTACTCTTGTGGTTCTCTTCCCTACTCTGGGATTCAGAATGCTCTGTCCAAGGAACCTAACTGAATAATTGTTACCATTATTCATCGGCATCTCATCCCTTAGACTAGGTGAATTAGGACAACGCAATCAGCAGCTTGCGATACTTTGGCCAAAGATTTGAAACATACTGTTTATGTCTCGTATTCCTTAACGGCATACTCGTCAATCTGGAATATGCCCTTCACCCCATTCTTATGTTATATAGAATGTCCTACACTGACTACTGTCAGTCCTTCCTTTCACAACTGAATCACTCGGAGGCAGATTAACAAGGTGATAATGTTATATGGATGCCCACGAGGATTAGGGATATGGTGACATACTGGTTCAACCTTGCAGTTCAACCAATGTGTCATGATACCCCGAATCTCCTAGGCAGCCTTATAACATGACCACGTTCTTAATCAGACCCTGAGTAACTCGTGCGAGATCAAAGTGTAAATCTTAGCGATCAATGCAAGGGGTGTCGCCATAAGTCACCTGCATTGTTGTAACTTCGAGAAGATCCTAATCTTCTTGGAGGTACAACCCTGCAGTTGACTTGTGTCGTCAACCTTTAAATCCGCCTCGAAAATATCTACTTAATAACATGCGTTACGCACTTGAGTTTAAATTACTTAAAAGACTTTACCCTAAGGTTAGCCTTTCCCGATCCCTGGATTCTTCGTCTTAAGATGACCTTCCTCAATTAATCCCATTACATGGTAGAGGTATTATGGTCAAGCTCTCATCAAGGAGTCATTAGAATACACCTGATTCTAAAACAACAGAATTGGACAATATCTCATAACCTTCACATGAGATTGCCATCTGAACTCCATTCGATTATATATCAGTTCTCTTAACTGAATTTATATCATACTTATTAGTATAAAGATATAAATGATTAAGAATCCAAATAAGTGTTGTCTTGTCATAATCAAGACTAGGGATCAGTAATTTTAATTCAGCTTGTTTAGCGTTCTGTTTAGGTTCATTTTTAACCTATCTTTTAGAAAGACAATTATTTAAATTCAATATTGCTTTCACTAGAACAATAAGATCTGCTAAACACTCATATGAATTCAACCACATTTTCTTGTAAGCTTTCATTGTCAATCACAAAAGCATCCAAATTACACAAAGATAACGTTGCCACTCTGGTATATAAACCAAAGAAGGTCAACTATCAGAAATAGAATACAACACATAAGTATCAAACACTTATTTCCATTCCTTTCAAAATTATACAATTACATTTTATGCAAGCAGCATACTTGATACAATGCTTAACGGAAAAGAAACATCTTTCCCACACATAGTACATTTATAAAATCAAGCTGTAATTCATTATAAAACAATTAAATAATCTGATCATCCTGTCAGATCTGCATTGCTTTTACCACTTACGGCAACCATCTGCAAAAATAGTCAACATGAGTCAGTTCAATGAACTGAGCATGATAAGCACTAACTCTTAAAACAATTGCAATCCATCAATTGTTTTCATTAAACACCCTGTTTAAATGATATCAATAATCCAAACAAGTAAACATGATTCAGACTATGCCTTTGTAATACAAAATGACTACAAATATGTGACTCTATCATCGTTACAGAATAGTCCTAATCACTTCTCAAATATTCCATCGAATATTAAGAATCAAGGAACGAATGTATACAAACAATCATTGAATCCAAAATCACAACATTGGACAGATCGTTTCATTCATCCAAAAAGGAAAATATCATAACAATTCATGATTCCACCAATATGTTACAAAACCATTCCCACTGTTAGACAGATATCAACAAATATTAAAATAAAGAAGAGAAAGAACCAAATCATTCATACTTCCTTTCACATAAGTTCAATACTGTACCGTCTACACATATGAATTGCATTCATCCAGTATGTATACGAATAAGTCCGTCAAACCAAAGAAGAATTACTGTCATAATAAAAATCGAACACAACAAGGCTTTTCGACCCAAGTTCGAAATCAAAGAACCTCTAGAATTGCGGTCAACAATAGACAACATTGCATTAGGCAATTGGATGTTTCCCTAAGACTATGCCAAGATAATCACACAAAACTTCCGAACATGCTCAGTCTCAATCAGACAGGAGTAAACGGAAAGGAATATAACCAATCTATTCTTACCTTGGCACATGCAAGTCTAAAGTATGGTATTCGCGACTCACCTCAACAGAGCCAGAACACGAAATAATTATCCATACTCAAGGAACTCAAACAGTGACAAACGATAGTGTCCAAGTATCAGGTTCAATAAGAGACAGAAATACAAGTTACCTTCCAAGAATTCAAATGATTCCAACAGTGGTAACAAGTCAAACAATTGCACATGATTCCATCTGAGCTCATCAACGGAGCATAATAAAAATCAGGCAAGCAAATTTAATTACTGATTTCAAACAAAGAATCCGACTGAACCCTTGCCAATCTTTTACACAAATTTGCACAGACTGAAGACGTAAAAATATACCAAAAGAAACTGTACCACAAAATCTTTGCGACACGATGGTATTCTTACGAATAACAGAGATCAAAATACAAATTATTCCCTTAAGTCGCTGGAACAACAATTTCCAATATTCATCTATATTCAACCATGAACAGTGATTTAAACATATAAATCATTCAATCGACTCCACAGAGTCATTCAAATAAAAACGAATATAATTCTATATTTACATTGCATACTGTTACGGGTTATTATCCATGACCTAACTCATAAAGCCAATATACAAGATGTCAAACTATTCGCAGAAATCCATCAAGGCCAAATAAACATCACGAGTTCAATCTCAGGCTTATACAGAAGCCAAAAGAAACAAGATACCCTCCACAGGGTCAAACAACAGAATAAACCCAACAGTCCTAATTTGAAGCGATCACACTGGTTGTTTATAAGAATTCAACCGAGTCTATACAACAGTATTCAAGATAATAAAGAAGAATAATTAATGATTCCATCTACTCCAGTAATGATAAACATAAAAGAAACAGGCTTCAATAATTACTGTTTTCGTAAAAAGTACCAACTGGACCTTCTTCAACATTTTGAACAAGTTACACAGAAGGAAACGAAACAGTACAACCGAGGAGTCTATACCCAAAATTTACTATAGTTAACAGAGGTCGAAAGACCTGTTACTTCTCAAGATTTCAAACAAATCATTGTCCAACATTCAATATATAAACGTATAACTTCCACAGTAATCCATTTATACAAGTCATTCAATGGACTCTTACAGAGTCGTTCCAATATATAATATACATAATCCTTAATGCATATTGTAACGGATAATTCTCGTTACCCCCAACGAAAAAAAGGAAACAATTCCAAAAGAGTTACAATAAGATACTGTCACACTGAAAGATGTTATTCACAAACAACCTTCAAGACAAACGAAACCCAACAGTATTAATAACTACCATCATCAAAACCCACGACAGAGCTTACAAAGTTTCCAAAACACTGAACAATCAAACAGGTACATCAGTATCCTTCCCGACTGTTTCCACAACAAAATTGACGATCAAAAATTGACAAACATAACAATGGCCTATACCCATTACAGGAACGATTTATGGGCTCACGCCGAACAGGCCGAGCATTCACACATTTCATATGTTTCGCATATTTAAGCCAGAATGCAAACACAAAGAAATAATGCCACAGTTCGACTTTAATAAACACCCATAAAAGGATAAATGAAAATTCGAACCAGAAGAGATACTGTACCAAGAAAAATCACACAAGACATCCATAGATAAAAATATAAATCCTTAAATCATTTGAACAGAGTTGTTCTAATGAAATCACTTGAAAGACAGCAAGATTTTTAAAGGTTAGGGCCTAACATGCCTGGATTTTTTTTGCTCAAATTTCCGAAGCAGACCACTGGAAGAGCTCAGACTTTCTTTTCCTTTTCCAAGTTAGAGCGACCAACAAAATTTTGCTATCTCCATGGCATATATATTCTCCTTGCCAGAGAAAAGAGCTAGATAACCTCATACTCGCCATGCAACTCCAAGAAGACTGGTGCGAAGAACCAGTGAACAGGCAGAAGGAAACCTGAAATTCGCGACAAGCCAAACAAACCAACAAACTTCCTGTTTGCATGCCTTCTCATGAGTTCCGAGCTCGTCTACCGAGAACATTGAATGCAATTACACCAAATTTCCCGCTCAAACTCCACTTCCACCGACCGCCAAAATTGGCGACAGTTAAATAAAATCCAAAGTCCATTTCCAGTTTTGGCGACCTGCCACGTCGGCACAAGTTAGCCATTCCCAAAACCTCCGCCAAGACCTGTCCTTCATCCTTATCCCATGCATTTAATAACATAGAAAACACCGCCCATGGTTCGCACCCCTCCATAGGCCCCTTTACATTCTTGCTCATAGTTAGGTTAGTATCTTAGGTTAGAATTTAGGATAATACTCATTCTAACCATATTACACATAGATACTAACTTAGGACATTAACACATAGCCTAGGTCTAGGTTAGATTAACACTAATCTAACCCCTAGGTTAGGTTTAGTCTTAGGTTACTAATCATTTAATAATTCCAGTTAGGTCTGCATTCTGTACACTCAGAAAAAGACCTACATCATACCTTCTTGAACAGGGTTAGCTCCTGTTCTGCCTTAGGCTGCAGAATCGTATGTAACCGAATTATTACCTGGTCCACGATCGAGACCTTCCAGATATACTTCCATATCGGGAACCAATTCATTTCACTTGATCAGCCTGAGTCATACTCCTGACTAGCTTATTAAATGCTTCTAGACCTTGCAATCCTGTTCAAGGTCTGTGATTTTAATTCATCATGAACAAACTTAAAGCATTACTTGGATCAATTCCACTAATCCAAGACTAGATCTTATAGATGGATAACTCTATAATTCATTCCGAGATCAGATTAATACTCAGATACAAAATGAAATAAATAAAAGAGTCTAATCATATTCTGACTCAGTCAAGATCTGCAATCTGCAAAGAAATTACAGTACATATCAAGCATGATTTCTAAATCGAGGAACACATCCTTTTACAAGAAATCACATATCAACACTTGTATGCTCAGGAGAAAGTAACGACAGTTCAGGGTGTTACATGCTTCCCTCCTAAAAAGATTCATCGTCCCGATGAATTACATATTAAATTAACCTTCAGGTCAATCAATTTATTAGTACACAAACAATGTGACTACTTCCATATTAAATAGTTCCAAAAATCAATGTCACCTCACATTTTATTCAATCCTGAATAATGTTTGCCATTATCTAGCTTTCTTAAATACTTTGAAAAAAAGTAAGTTCATATAAGAATGTTTTGTCAACAGATTTCATTCTGTTGAAAAAGAGAAGGAAAAGCCATTTTCATCTCTTCCAAGTTTTCCCAAGTTGCACTTTCCTCGCTAAACTGGTCCCACTGGACCTTACATTGCTGTATATCACGATTTCTTAAGTGCAATTGGCGAGTTTCCAGCACTCGTGTGGGTTTAACCACGATTATTCCTGGGTCTTGGACCTGCAAGGAATTCCAATTTAAAACATGTGACAGATCTGAAACGTATTTCTTAAGCAAAGAAATATGGAAAACATCATGCATGCGAGATAAAGCAGGTGGCAATGCTAAACGATAAGCTACAGGATTGATTATTTCGACAATTTCGAAAGGTCCCACAAATCGAGGTGACAACTTGGCAGCCTTGCCAAAAGTTATAGAACTCTTTCTAGGTTTAACACGAAGGAAAACCTTATCACCAAGCTCAAACCTTCTATCAACCCGCTTAAGGTCAGCATAGCTCTTCTGTCTATCCGCTGCTTCCTTTAATCGTTCACGAATCAGCTTAACTTGCTGTTCCATTTCTGTGAGAATCTCTGGTCCAATTACCACTCTATCCTCAACACTGTCCCAACTAACAGGGGTTCTGCACTTTCTTCCATAAAGTGCTTCAAATGGTGCCATCTTAAGAGATGAATGATAAGTGTTGTTGTATGCGAACTCAACTAATGGAAGATACTCTTCCCATTTATACTGTTGATCCATGCAATACATTCGCAACATGTCCTCCAACACTTGATTTACCCTCTCAGTTTGTCCATCCGTTTCTGGATGATATGCAGAACTGAAGTTTAGTTTCGTTCCTAGGGCTGCGTTAAGCGTTTGCCAAAACCTTGACGTCATTCTAGGATCCCTGTCAGATATAATCAGTTCTGGTACACCATGTAATCTGAAAATTTTGTGTACGAATCTCTTGGCCAGCACTGGTGAATCATCCTTTAGATTTCCAGCGATGAAATGAGCTACCTTGGTCAGTTTATCTACAACTACCAAGGATAACATCATGTTTATTCCTGGACATAGGTAGTCCTTGTACAAAATCCATGGTTATTACTTGCCATTTGTACTGTGGTATGCTATGAGGATATAACAGTCCAGCAGGGTGCATATGTTCTGCCTTCACCCGCTGACATTCCAGACAATGAGTCACAAAATTAATTACATCCTTTTTCATACCTTTCCAGAAGTATTGCTGTTTCAAATCAGCAAGCATTTTTGTGATACCTGGGTGTCCAGAGAAAGGTGAATTGTGAAATTCAACTAACAACTTCTTTCTCAAATCGTTCAGCATAGGTACATATACCCTGTTTTCATAACGCAAGATTCCTTCATTATCGAAATGAAAACCTTTATACCTTATATCCTTAGGTTCTGCAGCAAGCGCTGCTTTTACTTGCTGAAAGTATGCATCTGATTCTGAAGCACTTTTTACCTCGTCTTTAAACTGAGTTCTTAATGTTATAAGAGTAGAAATGTGCCTCCTACGACTTAGAGCATCAGCTACTCTATTCTCCTTCCCTTTGATATAGCTAATATCAAAGTCATATTGTGATAAAAATTCCAACCACCTTCTCTGTCTGGCATTTAGATTGGGCTGAGTAAAAATATATTTCAGTCCTAAGTGATCAGTTTTCAACTCAAAAGGTTTCCCAAGTAAGTAGTGTCTCCAGACTTGAAGTGCATGAACAATAGCAGCAAGTTCCAAATCATGAGGGGCATAATTCAGCTCATGTAACTTAAGTTTTCTACTTTCATATGCTATGACCTGATCATTTTGTAGCAAAATGCCTCCAAGGCCTTCCCCAGAAGCATCCGTTACAACAGTAAAACTCCCATTAGGGTCTGGTACAGCTAGAATAGGTGCAGAAGTCAACTGGTCTTTCAAACTTTTGAAAGCCGCTTCGCACTTATCATTCCATATGAATTTCTTATCCTTCTTTTGCAATGAAGTTATTGGTGCAGCTACCTTAGAAAAATCCTTTACAAATTTTCTATAGTAACCAGCAAGACCCATGAAGCTTCTTACTTCATGCACATTCTTTGGTGCAGGCCACTCAGTTATTGCCACTATTTTTGAAGGATCTACAGCAATTCCTTCTTTACTTATGACATGACCCAAATAGTGAACTTCTGAATCAAAGAAAGAACATTTGGATAACTTACCATACAACTTTCTTTTTCTCAAAATTCCCAAAACTATCTTCAGATGCTCATTGTGCTCCTCAACACTTTTAGAATAAATGAGAATATCGTCCAAGAATACAAGTACAAACTTGTCCAGGTATTCTTGAAAGATATTGTTCATTAAATTCATAAAGGCTGCGGGTGCATTAGTTAACCCGAAGGGTAGAACTGTGAATTCATAATGTCCGTACCTTGTTCGGAAAGTTGTTTTATGAATATCTTCCTCTTTAATCCGTAACTGATGATAACCAGATCGAAGGTCTATCTTAGAATAAACCGCTGCTCCACGCATCTGATCAAACAGATCATCGATCCTAGGAAGTGGATATCGGTTCTTGATTGTTGCTTTGTTCAACATCCGATAATCAATACACAGCCTTAGCGTTCCATCCTTCTTTTTCACAAATATTACAGGCGCTCCCCAAGGTGAAACACTTGGTCTGATCAAACCTTTAGACAAAAGCTCTTGCAACTGTGCCTTAAGCTCGACTAACTCAGTAGTAGTCATCCGATAAGGCGCTTTGGAAATAGGTTCCGTTCCTGGCTTGATTTCAATGGTAAAGTCAAATTCTCTCTTGGGTGGTAACCCTGGTAATTCCTCAGGAAAAACATCCCTGAAACCTTGTAGCAGAGGGAATTGTTTCATGAAATCATCATCTTCTTCTGAAGATTCAGATATCTTTACCGCATAAAGGGTACATCCTTTATTTTTAGCCTTTTTGAGCTGCATAGCTGACAGTTTTCTAACTGAAATTTCTCGTTTCACACCTTGAATCTCTGCTGATTCCAGCTGATCATCTAAACATTTTATGTTCTTTTCATAGCAATCTACCTTTGCTTTATGGTCAGCTAACCAATTGACACCGATGACAATGTCATACGATCCTAAAGGTGCGACGTAGAGATCAACTTCCGTGGAAAAGTTAGGTAAGTCAAGGACTGCCCCAAAAAGACACATACTCACTGTATGAACAGAATTATTACCATACTGTACAGTCCAAGATTTATCCATTTTCCCAGCTTTTCTTTTAAGTTTAGAAGCAAGTTTATTAGATATAAAACATTCAGTAGCTCCTGTATCAAAAAGAATAGTGACAGGTATGCCGAATAACTTACCCGGAACTTCTATAGGTGTCACTTGCTTTTCAGCTTGCTTGTCCGCTACTGCAGCATGTATCTTATGCTGCTGATTACGATCATCCTTCTTCAAAGGGCACTGATTTGCGTAGTGATCTTTACCACAATTGTAGCAGCCTCCTACAGGTCCCTTTTTAGGCTCAAAGTTGCCTCCAGTTTTGTAATTGTCACGCTGTCCTCATAGGGCTTCTGCCCATTATTATAATTTTTAGCAAAATTATCCTTTACGTTTCCAGCAGGCTTATTTACTGCTGCTTTCTTATTGTTATCTCCTGGAAACTTACTCTTGTTTCCAAACTTTTTCCATGGTCCTTTTCTGGGTGCAAGAGAGGTTGAAGAAGGGTTTGCAGTCTTCTTCCGCACTTCCTCCTTATGAGCAGAAATAGCCTTTAATTTATGTTCTTGCCTTATGGAATTTTCAACAACTCCTTCCATAGTGGTTGGGCTGTGAACATCGACCTCTCCTCCTATCACAGGATTCAATCCCATGATGAATTTCCGTATCCTGAACTTTTCGTCAGTTTGATACTGCGGTACATACTTGAGGAGTTTTGTAAACCGCTCCCAGTATTCAGTTACCGTTAGCTTCCCTTGAGCTAAATTCTGAAATTCTGTCATTTTCTGATCATAGAAAAGTTGTGGCAGCCAACGTTGCCTAAAATAGCCTTTAAATTGATCCCAAGTAATATTGGTCTCATCAATGTTTAATTCAGCTTTTCGGCTATCCCACCACGAAGATGCTTCGTGAGAAAGCTGATAGGCTCCCCAAATAGCTTTGGTTTCCTCTGAGAAGTTCCTTATTGCAAAGTACTTCTCCATTTCTGAGCCAGTTCTCAGCTCCATCTCCTAATGTGGTGCCATCATACTTAGGTGGACTTATCCTTTTTATATCATTAGTGAGTTCTGCTACCAATCTGGCCTTTTTGTTTTCTGGTTGGACAGGTGCATTCCCAGCATTAACATCAACACCCATTTCGGGGTTGTCATCAGGAGGTTGCTGATTATTATTATCAGCTTCTTCATCCTCCTCATTTCCCATCACCTGCTGTTCAAGTACAGCTAAGCGATCTCTTGTGTCCAACAGGGCAGCAAGGATCTCATCCAGTTTTTGGGTTGTTGCCGCTCCTCCTTCAGGTGGAGCATTATTCGCAACGTTCCCCCTTGTTCTAACCATTTTCTGTTACAAGAAAATTTAGGTTTTTATCAGATTATGGACACAATAGGTCCAAGAGCTGTAACCTTCAGCTCTGATACCAAGATGTAACGTCCTCATTTTATACCTTAGAACAAGTGAATTTTTTTTTTTGATAATTGCATCCTGGTTCTAAATACATAATTTAGAACTCACAAATCAAATAACCATTCATATAACAGACAACCATATGCAGCTGTAATGACTCGGAGTACTTCCGATCTATTCATTCCATGACTCGGTAATCTACCGATCTATTCATGAGTAATAAGAGTTGGTGTTTTTATTTAACACTTTACTCTTGTGGTTCTCTTCCCTACTCTGGGATTCAGAATGCTCTGTCCAAGGAACCTAACTGAATAATTGTTACCATTATTCATCGGCATCTCATCCCTTAGACTAGGTGAATTAGGACAACGCAATCAGCAGCTTGCGATACTTTGGCCAAAGATTTGAAACATACTGTTTATGTCTCGTATTCCTTAACGGCATACTCGTCAATCTGGAATATGCCCTTCACCCCATTCTTATGTTATACAGAATGTCCTACACTGACTACTGTCAGTCCTTCCTTTCACAACTGAATCACTCGGAGGTAGATTAACAAGGTGATAATGTTATATGGATGCCCACGAGGATTAGGGATATGGTGACATACTGGTTCAACCTTGCAGTTCAACCAATGTGTCATGATACCCCGAATCTCCTAGGCAGCCTTATAACATGACCACGTTCTTAATCGGACCCTGAGTAACTCGTGCGAGATCAAAGTGTAAATCTTAGCGATCAATGCAAGGGGTGTCGCCATAAGTCACCTGCATTGTTGTAACTTCGAGAAGATCCTAATCTTCTCAGAGGTACAACCCTGCAGTTGACTTGTGTCGTCAACCTTTAAATCCGCCTCGAAAAGATCTACTTAATAACATGCGTTACGCACTTGAGTTTAAATTACTTAAAAGACTTTACCCTAAGGTTAGCCTTTCCCGATCCCTGGATTCTTCGTCTTAAGACGACCTTCCTCAATTAATCCCATTACATGGTAGAGGTATTATGGTCAAGCTCTCATCAAGGAGTCATTAGAATACACCTGATTCTAAAACAACAGAATTGGACAATATCTCATAACCTTCACATGAGATTGCCATCTGAACTCCATTTGATTATATATCAGTTCTCTTAACTGAATTTATATCATACTTATTAGTATAAAGATATAAATGATTAAGAATCCAAATAAGTGTTGTCTTGTCATAATCAAGACTAGGGATCAGTAATTTTAATTCAGCTTGTTTAGCGTTCTGTTTAGGTTCATTTTTAACCTATCTTTTAGAAAGACAATTATTTAAATTCAATATTGCTTTCACTAGAACAATAAGATCTGCTAAACACTCATATGAATTCAACCACATTTTCTTGTAAGCTTTCATTGTCAATCACAAAAGCATCCAAATTACACAAAGATAACGTTGCCACTCTGGTATATAAACCGAAGAAGGTCAACTATCAGAAATAGAATACAACACATAAGTATCAAACACTTATTTCCATTCCTTTCAAAATTATACAATTACATTTTATGCAAGCAGCATACTTGATACAATGCTTAACGGAAAAGAAACATCTTTCCCACACATAGTACATTTATAAAATCAAGCTGTAATTCATTATAAAACAATTAAATAATCTGATCATCCTGTCAGATCTGCATTGCTTTTACCACTTACGGCAACCATCTGCAAAAATAGTCAACATGAGTCAGTTCAATGAACTGAGCATGATAAGCACTAACTCTTAAAACAATTGCAATCCATCAATTGTTTTCATTAAACACCCTGTTTAAATGATATCAATAATCCAAACAAGTAAACATGATTCAGACTATGCCTTTGTAATACAAAATGACTACAAATATGTGACTCTATCATCGTTACAGAATAGTCCTAATCACTTCTCAAATATTCCATCGAATATTAAGAATCAAGGAACGAATGTATACAAACAATCATTGAATCCAAAATCACAACATTGGACAGATCGTTTCATTCATCCAAAAAGGAAAATATCATAACAATTCGTGATTCCACCAATATGTTACAAAACCATTCCCACTGTTAGACAGATATCAACAAATATTAAAATAAAGAAGAGAAAGAACCAAATCATTCATACTTCCTTTCACATAAGTTCAATACTGTACCGTCTACACATATGAATTGCATTCATCCAGTATGTATACGAATAAGTCCGTCAAACCAAAGAAGAATTACTGTCATAATAAAAATCGAACACAACAAGGCTTTTCGACCCAAGTTCGAAATCAAAGAACCTCTAGAATTGCGGTCAACAATAGACAACATTGCATTAGGCAATTGGATGTTTCCCTAAGACTATGCCAAGATAATCACACAAAACTTCCGAACATGCTCAGTCTCAATCAGACAGGAGTAAACGGAAAGGAATATAACCAATCTATTCTTACCTTGGCGCATGCAAGTCTAAAGTATGGTATTCGCGACTCACCTCAACAGAGCCAGAACATGAAATAATTATCCATACTCAAGGAACTCAAACAGTGACAAACGACAGTGTCCAAGTATCAGGTTCAATAAGAGACAGAAATACAAGTTACCTTCCAAGAATTCAAATGATTCCAACAGTGGTAACAAGTCAAACAATTGCACATGATTCCATCTGAGCTCATCAACGGAGCATAATAAAAATCAGGCAAGCAAATTTAATTACTGATTTCAAACAAAGAATCCGACTGAACCCTTGCCAATCTTTTACACAAATTTGCACAGACTGAAGACGTAAAAATATACCAAAAGAAACTGTACCACAAAATCTTTGCGACACGATGGTATTCTTACGAATAACAGAGATCAAAATACAAATTATTCCCTTAAGTCGCTGGAACAACAATTTCCAATATTCATCTATATTCAACCATGAACAGTGATTTAAACATATAAATCATTCAATCGACTCCACAGAGTCATTCAAATAAAAACGAATATAATTATATATTTACATTGCATACTGTTACGGGTTATTATCCATGACCTAACTCATAAAGCCGATATACAAGATGTCAAACTATTCACAGAAATCCATCAAGGCCAAATAAACATCACGAGTTCAATCTCAGGCTTATACAGAAGCCAAAAGAAACAAGATACCCTCCACAGGGTCAAACAACAGAATAAACCCAACAGTCCTAATTTGAAGCGATCACACTGGTTGTTTATCAAGAATTCAACCGAGTCTATACAACAGTATTCAAGATAATAAAGAAGAATAATTAATGATTCCATCTACTCCAGTAATGATAAACATAAAAGAAACAGGCTTCAATAATTACTGTTTTCGTAAAAAGTACCAACTGGACCTTCTTCAACATTTTGAACAAGTTACACAGAAGGAAACGAAACAGTACAACCGGGGAGTCTATACCCAAAATTTACTATAGTTAACAGAGGTCGAAAGACCTGTTACTTCTCAAGATTTCGAACAAATCATTGTCCAACATTCAATATATAAACATATAACTTCCACAGTAATCCATTTATACAAGTCATTCAATGGACTCTTACAGAGTCGTTCCAATATATAATATACATATATCCTTAATGCATATTGTAACGGATAATTCTCGTTACCCCAACGAAAAAAAGGAAACAATTCCAAAAGAGTTACAATAAGATACTGTCACACTGAAAGATGTTATTCACAAACAACCTTCAAGAACAAACGAAACCCAACAGTATTAAATACTACCTGTCATCAAAACCCACGACAGAGCTTACAAAGTTTCCAAAACACTGAACAATCAAACAGGTACATCAGTATCCTTCCCATACTGTTTCCACAACAAAATTGACGATCAAAAATCGACAAACATAACAATGGCCTATACCCTATTACAGGAACGATTTATGGGCTCACGCCAAACAGGCCGAGCATTCACACATTTCATATGTTTCGCATATTTAAGCCAGAATGCAAACACAAAGAAATAATGCCACAGTTCGACTTTAATAAACACCCAAAAAAAGATAAATGAAAATTCGAACCAGAAGAGATACTGTACCAAGAAAAATCACACAAGATCATCCATAGATAAACATCTAAATCCTTAAATCATTTGAACAGAGTTGTTCTAATGAAATCACTTGAAGACAACAAGATTTTTAAAGGTTAGGGCCTAACATGCCTGGATTTTTTTTGCTCAAATTTCCGAAGCAGACCACTGGAAGAGCTCAAACTTTCTTTTCCTTTTCCAAGTTAGAGCGACCAAAAAAAATTTGCTATCTCCATGGCATATATATTCTCCTTGCCAGAGAAAAGAGCTAGATAACCTCATACTCGCCATGCAACTCCAAGAAGACTGGTGCGAAGAACCAGTGAACAGGCAGAAGGAAACCTGAAATTCGCGACAAGCCAAACAAACCAACAAACTTCCTGTTTGCATGCCTTCTCGCGAGTTCCGAGCTCGTCTACCGAGAACATTGAATGCAATTACACCAACTTTCCCGCTCAAACTCCACTTCCACCGACCGCCAAAATTGGCGACAGTTAAATAAAATCCAAAGTCCATTTCCAGTTTTGGCGAATTGCCACGTCGGCACAAGTTAGCCGTTCCCAAAACCTCCGCCAAGACCTGTCCTTCATCCTTATCCCATGCATTTAATGCCATAGAAAACTCTGCCCATGGTTCGCACCCCTCCATAGGCCCCTTTACATCTCTTGCTCATAGTTAGGTTAGTATCTTAGGTTAGAATTTAGGATAATACTCATTCTAACCATATTACACATAGATACTAACTTAGGACATTAACACATAGCCTAGGTCTAGGTTAGATTAACACTAATCTAACCCCTAGGTTAGGTTTAGTTTTAGGTTACTAACATTTAATAATTCCAGTTAGGTCTGCATTCTGTACACTCAGAAAAAGACCTACATCATACCTTCTTGAACAGGGTTAGCTCCTGTTCTGCCTTAGGCTACAGAATCGTATGTAACCAAATTATTACCTGGTCCACGATCGAGACCTTCCAGATATACTTCCATATCGGGAACCAATTCATTTCACTTGATCAGCCTGAGTCATACTCCTGACTAGCTTATTAAATGCTTCTAGACCTTGCAATCCTGTTCAAGGTCTGTGATTTTAATTCATCATGAACAAACTTAAAGCATTACTTGGATCAATTCCACTGATCCAAGACTAGATCTTATAGATGGATAACTCTATAATTCATTCCGAGATCAGATTAATACTCAGATACAAAATGAAATAAATAAAAGAGTCTAATCATATTCTGACTCAGTCAAGATCTGCAATCTGCAAAGAAATTACAGTACATATCAAGCATGATTTCTAAATCGAGGAACACATCCTTTTACAAGAAATCACATATCAACACTTGTATGCTCAGGAGAAAGTAACGACAGTTCAGGGTGTTACATGCATTGTCCTAATCACCTAGTTTAAGTGTGCAGGATGTCAGATGAATATGTGTAACAGGTA
>CM034155.1:675380703-675395703 GCA_019776745.2 Taxus chinensis
TCAGGAGTAGACTCCCCCATTGGAATTCTTGAAAGCTCCAAGTCAGATGCCAGCAAGTCTGATTCTGATTTGTCTACTGCAGGCTTAGCAATCTCCAAGAATTGCTGAACTTGAGCATCAGACACTATTCTGGAGGTGACCTTGGCTTTCTTGGCACGAGAAGGAGTGGTGCCCAACAAGGCTGCGACAGCATCAAAATTTGGTCCCGAGCTCCGAGAGGAAAATTTTCTCTTCCTTTTGTCAACAAGAGGCTGAACCAATGCAAAAGAAGAAGAGGAAGTAGCAGGAGGAGCAAGAGAACCAATGGACATAGAGCTCATGACACTCAAGGTCTGCACGGCTGTGGTCTCAAGTTGAGATGTGAGTGGGGCGTTGGAGACAATTGCTGCAGAAGAATCAATAGCACTTGGAAGTTCAGTGCTCTGGACTTCCTTATCTTTATTAGCTGGGTCTTCAGGAGCATTTGCAGGGGTTGGCATTTCACTTTCTTCACTTTCACTCAGAACAATGATGTTCTCTGGTCCCATAGGCAACTCTGCCTGCTTTCTTTGAGGGTCACTTTCCACAGGCTCCTTTTTAACCTCCTTGAGCTTCTTCTGGTACACTTGAGTGGATGAAGGAGTAGAAGCTGCAGGTCCTTGTATTGATGAGGCAGGAGGGGTCTTCACTGGTGTTTCTGACCTTGGAATAGATGCTTCTCTTCTTGGTGTTGAAGCATCCTTAGAAGAGGATTCTCCTGAATGCCTCTTGAATTCTCGAATCATCCTGTCAAACCAGACCTTAGTCCTGACTAAGACTGGAGCAAGGATCTCAGCAAGATCATCTCTCTCCTTCCTGTTCCAATCCAGGTCCTCCAAAGGAGTGTGCTTAACCACATTTTCATACTCATACGAGTATAGATCAGAGTTGTCATCCTGGAGACCTTCAGGAACTTGGTACAGACCGAGTTCTTGGATCAATTGCAGGGAGAACCTGCCACAATGCCTTCTCCTGGCCTCAAAATCATCTGCACAGTCAGCCCAGTAGTCTTCTGTATCTGCCCTATGATGGTAGATTATCTTGATGTTCTGTTCAATAAAATTCTTCAAGTCAAAGCAGGTTCTTGGCTTGAAGAAATGAACGGTGATAGGTACTAGGGCTCTCTCTATGTTCTGTATGTCCAGGGCTGTTTTGCAAGTGTAGTTTCCCAGAGAGATGGGAAAGTGCAAGCCAGAAATCTTCTTATCTCTGCAAGTTCTGTGCAACTTTTCTAGTTTCCTGCATATTTCTATCAAGGCCATTTTATCATTGCAGAACATGGGAAGCCGCAGAGGGGTGCTCTCATAGCCAGCAAGCCTGATATAAGAAAACTTCCTGAATTGGATGAAATAAGCACCATATTGCGATATCAGGTTCATGACTTCATCCAAAAATCTTCTAGCAGTATCACCTTTGAGAAATCTGACCACGTACATGGTGAAAGCATCATTGACCCTTCTGAAATTACGATTGCTGGTCTCCAGGGTGAACTGCGGGCAGTAAGCATATACTAGATCATCTTTGTGAGCGTCGATGTAAGAAAAACCAAACCATTGTTGTGACGCTGCCAGGGTATACATCAGGTAAGAAGTCATATAGAACTTCTTCGTTTGCTGCACATTGGACAGCTGCTCCGTCAAATTCATGCTTATGATTTCTGCCCAATTGATATTTTGCGTTCCTTCACACACCATGCTGATGAGCGGGCACATCCAGAAGTGAAATTCATTGGTAGAGGGCAAACCCATAACCCGATCCAGTAAGATTATGAAGTCTGACAACTCTTCATTGAAATCTGCTCAGAAAAGGGTTTTGGTCAGACGAGAAGCTCCCTTCCTAGGGTTTTCAAGCTAGGACTTCGCCACTCGTGCCTTATATTTGTCACTGTCTTGGTCGAACAGGGCCTGTGCTTGACCCCGGGAAACGACTATGGCATTATCCATTTCTGGAATCCTCAGAGCAGTGCTAATGGTGGCAGCATCCAATTTGGCGATGAGTTCCCCATGTATATTGGTCAATTCACTCGAAGCTGGGGGTCGAAGTGAGCTCCGCATGAAAGCACAGTATCAGCACACTATACTGAGATTGGGAAACCTCCAGCAAAAACCAAACCGCTATCGTGAATCATCTGCGCCATTGGTGTAGGGTTTGCGTCCGCCATTCTTGCCCAAAAATCACTGAAATCAAGATGACGAGCTTCGCTGTCCCCAATATTGCGAACGGCAGACTCAAGTGGAGAAATTTGTTCCTGTCCTTGAAATTTGATCTTCATATTGATAGTCTCAGAGCCGCAACCTAAACTCGGAAAGGAATTACAAAGGGAGGGGATACATGCGCAGGTTTTTAAATTACAAGGGTTCAAGCAAAAGATAACATGGAAGTAGTGCGAAAAATGTAAAGGGGAAATGCTCGTTATATAGCCGTTTAGGAGAGAGAAAGGTCATAAATGCGCATTTAATACATACTCACCAATTTGAATAAGCATGATATTCGGGTAGAGTGGGAAAAATAAGCACGAATGACACTTGGTATGCTTGGGACATGTGAGACGCGAATGCGTGAAACACACGGCTCGGCCGATTCAGGTGAAGCAAGGAGAAGACGCACAAATGCATTTTAGGACATTTGGGACAAAAACGCGCGAAGTACGCGGTTCGGGTGTTTCGGCCGAAATTGGAACAAAAGGCCCATTTGAATTTGGGACATTTGAGACAAAAAGTTCCAGAGTACGCGACTCGGCCGGTTCGGGCAAAAATGGAACAACTTGCCCGATTTACTTTGGGACAAATGGGACGAAAACGCACGAAGTACGCGGTTCGGGTAATTCGGCTGAAATTGGAACAACTCGCACAATAAGTTTTGGGACACTTGGGACGAAAAGTTCTGACGGGCCCAAAAATGAAACAACTTCGCGGATTTCGGCCAATCGGGGAACAGAATGTACTTTTGAAATTGGGACAGGTGGGACAAAAAGTGTCCGACAAGACCCGAAAATACACACAGAATGACCCAAAACATGCAGATTTTCTCAATTTCACGACTTAGGCACTTCAGAGAAAAACACTTATACTCAAAATTTTGAAATTTTTTACTTTCATCAGAGCAGGGAATTTTGAGTGGACAACAGCTGGCTCCTTCTGGGGATGACTTGGCATAAATTCAAGGAATGAGACAAGGCAATAACTTAGACAAACTCAGGAGAAGCAGATCAGTACCTTATCCATTGGGCAACGGAGTCAAAAAGTAGACCAATACAGAGGACAACACACCAAAACAGAAAAGGAAAGAAAAACAAAAACACTGTACAGAATATACAAGGGACTCCCTAATCACCTAGGACTTGAACAACTTGAGATACTGCCCACTATAAGGAAGTGGGAGAGAAGAACCATCCATGTAATCAAGATAAAAGGAATTCTCACCAGCAAAGTGTCTGATCTTGAAAGGTCTGAGCCACAGGGAATCAAACTTTCCATGGCTTCCACGAGGTTCATGTCTTTTGTCCCATAACAGCACGGTGTCTCCAACTTGGAAATCTCTGAACCTAGCTTTCTTGTCAAACAGGACCTTTACCTTTTGCTGGTGAACAGATATCCTATCAGCAACCATCAATCTGTCCTCATTCAGTTTGTGCAGGTACATAATTCTCTTGTCCAAAGCATCTCTAAAACTAGTATCTTCAATGGCCTTCATGAGGTGCAAGGATGGCAGTTCCACTGTCACTGGAAATTGAGCTTCTGCTCCATATACCACTTGAAAAGGAGACATTCCAATAGCTCTCTTTGGTGTAATCCTGTCTGCCCAAAGAGCATCATAGAGCTTCTTGTGCCAGTTTCATTGAGACTCATTGACCAACTTCCTTATGATAGTCACCAGATTTTTGTTAGTGGATTCTGCTTGCCCATTTCCCTGGGGGTAGTTATCTGAAGAGTGAGCCAAAGAAATGCCATACCCATAGCAGAAGTCCATTATCTCAGCTGAAGAGAAATTCGAGGGCATTATCTGTTACAATCTTGTTAGGTACACCATACCTTACCAAGATGTTCTCTTTGATGAAGCTGCATACCACTTCAGAAGTAGTGCTCTTAACTGGAATAGCTTCCACCCATTTGGTGAAGTAGTCCGTGGCAGTTAGTACATGAGTGTGACCAGCACTAGAAGTAGGATTAAGTGTACCAATGAAGTCCAAACCCCATTGTTGAAATGGTTCTTCAATCACAACTGGCTTGAGAGGCAAAGAAGCCAATTTAGGTCTTCCCACAAAAGTCTGACAAGCCTCACATTTATCCACCCACTTGGATGCATCTCTGAACAAGGAAGGCTAGTAGTATCCTCCACGAAGTATCTTATGAGCTGTAACCGTTGACGAATAGTGCCCTCCACATGCCTGATCATGAAAAGCTGAGAGCAACTTTCTCTGCTGTTCCTTGTCCACACACTTCAAAAATCTCCCATCTAAGCCACGCTTGAACAAAGCATTTTCCCATAATACATATTGTACTGACCTCAATTTAACAGTCCTCTTTTCTTTTGCAGTTAAATGAGAGGGGCATTCCCCATAGGTGAGAAAATGGGCAATGTCAGCATACCATTCGTCAACTGAACTAAGGAACAGAATGGTAGGAAGGCCAACTTTTTTCTCCAATAATTCATGCTTAGCTCCTTCAGCAATGAGCTCACAAAGACCTTTTCCACGAACCAGCTTGGTCGGCTTAATGTCAATGTCATACTCTTGGACCTTAGCAACCCAGTTCCCTCTCTTGGATCCAAATTCTTGTTGTGTGAGGATTGACTTAACAGTTGTATCCGGGACCAATACCATGGAATGAGAGTTGAGGATGTAAAAGCGAAACTGCTTGACAGCTTTAACCACTGCAAAAGCATGTTTCTCCATCATAGTGTATTTCATCTCGTGATCTTTCAGAATTTAGCTCATGAACACGATTGGTAGCTCATGTTCATTAGAGTCTTCTTGAGTTAACACAGCAGCCAAGGTATTATCTGTAGCATAGCAATAGATGGTGAAATCTTTGCTGAAATCAGGACAGGCTAAAACAGGAGTTTTAGTGATAGCTCTCTTGATACCTTCAAAGGATTCCTTTCCTTCAGAAGACCAACCAAATGTTTGCTTTCCTTTCATCATCTGAGAAATATTCAAAGTTAGCTCTGCAAAATCAGGGATGAATCTTCTCAAAAAATTGATCTTACCGAAGGAGTGCACGCCCTTTTTATTGGTTGGGAGAGGAATTTGCTGGATGGCTTGAACTCGTTCAGGATCAATCTTAATACCATCCTTGGAAATGATGTGCCCTAATAACTTTCCCTCAGTGACACAAAAGATAGATTTTTTAGGGTTCAGAGAGATCCCATGCTCTCTGCATCTCAGCAGAACTGTCTCTAGGTGATCAAAATGATCCGCTCTTGTCTTGGAAAACACTGTCAGGTCATCAAGATATATGACAATACACTTTCCTTTTAATCTTCCAAAAGCCAGATCCATAGCCCTCTGGAAAGTGGCACCAGCATTAATAAGCCCAAAAGGCATTCTCTTGTAAGCAAAGGTGCCCCAAGGAGTAGTGAAAGTTGTTTTATGTTGATCTACAATATCAACCTCTACCTGATTATATCCAGAAAATCCATCAAGCATAGATAACATTTCGGATCCTGTTACTGCTTGCAATACTTGATCCATCATAGGCATAGGATAATTATCTTTCAGAGAAGCCTGATTCAGGTTCCTGAAATCAACACATATGTGGATCTCACCATTTTTCTTCCTAACAGGCACAATATTTGCAATCCATGTTGAATGGTGAATGGGAAAAATAATTTTAACCTTCAACAACTTCTGTATCTCCTGAAAGATGGTGTCAGCTATTTTGGGGTTGTATTGCCTCTGTTTCTGCTTGAAAGGCTTAATTCCAGGCTTAAGAGGAATAGAGTGTTGCATATCTTTTGGTTTGAAAGCTTTCAAATCTTCATAAGAGTAAGCGAGAACATCCTTATACCTTCTTAGAAGATCAATTGCTTTTCTCCTCTCATCTGCTGTGCAACATTTTCCAATATTTACTAGCTTAGGGTCATTAGAACTCCCAATATCAATCTTATCATACTCAGCTGATTGCTAAGGTCCAATAGAAGCTTTAGATTTCACATACCTGTCATGTTTATCAAATAATTCCTCCAAACTCACCAAACCTTTAGGAATCTTGTTTCCTTTGAGATTGAGGCATCCATCTTGATCTGTTTCTTCCCCTTGGGTGACTGCTTGGTCAAAGGGCACACTCTCACGAGGTAGGTTGTCACTTCCCTCAAAATAAAGTTGTTCGAAATTACCCTTGAGTTCTAGGAAGGAAAGCAAATGTTGATCATCATTGAAAACTTTCCAGTTATTGGTATTGTCAGGTACACTAGGCCGATGGACCATCTCAATGGTGAACTTATCCTGAGAGAAGTCAGGATGAGGAATCAGTAGTGACCCTGAGACTGCTAACGAATTAGCCCTGCTGTTCTTCTCCCTAGGTATTGCCTCAATGGAGAAAGCATCAAGGAATTCAATGGAATCCCAAACCTGATTCCAGTAATGTTTCAGCCTCCCATTTTTCACTTGGAAAAGGATTCTCACTTGCTTTACAATGCCTTGCTTGCCCAAATTTCTCAGATAAAGAAAGATTCATCAGAACCCATGAGAGAATTTGTGGCCTGATTCAACAGACTAATCAACAAAATTCCTGTAAATACTCGACCTGTTGATCAAATCTGAAAATGTTTCTTCTTAAATGCTCAATCGTCTGAAGTCAGTTATGCGCTGAGAAGGGCTAATCTCGCAACATTGGCGGAGGATCAAACTCTTGCTGTTAGTGTCGAGGATGATCTGATCATGTCAGGCAAGTTGAGGAGAGACCCTTCCAAATCTAAGTCTGTTGCTTCCTCCTCCTCCACTCCTGGACCTAATACTGATCCATTAGTTCAGAAGCTTGCGAATGATCTTATTGCTATAAAGAAACAATTGGCTCAGCATGCCCCTTATGCAGATGTTCCAAGAAGGAATTTTTATTCGCCCAAAAATTGTTTACCTCCTTCTCAAACAAGACTAGCACTTGAAGGACCTCCTGTTAAAGTTCCTGTAGCAACCTGTGAGGTTGAAGAGCCAGATGATGATGAGGACAATGAAGCTTGCGAGGAGTATGTGGACGAATTTGATGATGAAGCAGAGGAACTTGAGGGATCTCGGGTTAATTTCTTCCAACCACTGAGGGCATTGATGATGGAGATGATTATCCATGAAGTGGTAGCAGACATGAATAGCGAATCATTTGCTGTCATGACTCGAGAACAGACACATCAGAGGGAGAAGGTGACACAGCCTATGAAGAAATCTAAGGAGTAGTCGGCAACTATTCCTGTAATTGCAAAAAGAGGATCTCCTAATCCCTACTTCATCTGCACCAAAGGTGAGTCCTGTTAATCCTACTAGCAAAGTTCCTTCTTTTTCTCCTAAAGCTGATAAGCCTACCAATTTCAAGTGATGATGGCCCGTCCACTTCTGGGTCTTTTGATATTATCGATCATCTAAAGGAAATACTAAGGTTCAAATTTCAGAGGCTGAGTATTATCAAACTCATCCCAAAGCTTTTGCCAAAATGATTCAATTTGTTAATTCTCACTCCAAAACCACTTCTGAAGGCCTTTTTCCCACTCCTCCTTCTACACCACAGCCTAGTCTGGTAGCTGTTGTCACCTTCGCCTGGTGACAAAATTAAACAATTTTATGCAAAACACTTCTTAGAAGTTGGTCATAGGCATCAGTAATTGAAATGTCAGGCTTGATCTCAGGAGCCTCAGATAATGTGATGCCTGCTAAAGTAGCTCATGCTTTAGGCCTGACCCTCACATGCACTTATGGATCTTGTTACTCCAGTGGAGAGTAAAGAAGTGCTCCCTGCAATCACGGGAGGATTAAAGATGCACAAGTGGCTTTTGTTGCCTTGCCTGAAAAGAAAGTATTGGCTACCATCTTAGTAGCAGATATCCCTCCTTCATAACGGGATGTTGCTAAGTCAGGAACTTCTGCTAAAGATGTGGGTGGGGACCAATCCAAATGGACTGGTCACATGCACTCATACCCTGTTAATGGACAAATAAAGAAGTTGATGCCTGAGAAGCAATCTGAGTATATTGTGCAAAAACGGATGATCCTAAAGCACAAATACTCTATGAGGATATGGGTCATGGTAATTACATGATTATGTCAACCCAAATGAAATCCAACTTCCCAGAATGTCACCTAGGAGATCCTTAATGGTATTTGGATTTTAGAGTTTGATGGAAGTTGTTCCTCAGCTGGTTCTGGAGCTGGTGTCCTGCTAGTGTCACCTGAAGGATGCCTACACCCCTTTTCATTGGAAAGTTGCAGTTCGAGAATACTGAATAACATAGCTTTAGAGTATGAGGCTCTCATTCTCGGATTACAAGTGGCCAATGAACAAGGTGTGAAGAATCTTCTGCCTCAATGGAGAAAGCATCAAGGAATTCAATGGAATCCCAAACCTAATTCCGGTAATGTTTCAGCCTCCCATTTTTCACTTGGAAAAGGCTTCTCACTTGCTTTACAATCAGTTCTGCATCACCATGTGCCAGACTTAAGATTCTTCACACCTTGTTCTTTGGCCACTTGCAATCCGAGAATGAGAGACTCATACTCTGCTGTGTTATTAGTATTCTCGAACTGCAACTTAAATGAAAAGGGGTATAGGCATCCTTCAGGTGACACTAGCAGGACACCAGCTTCAGAACCAGCTGAGGAACAACTTCCATCAAACTCTAAAATCCAAATACCATTAGGATCTTTAGGTGACATTCTAGGAAGTTGGATTTCATCAGGGGACATAATCATGTAATTACCATGACCCATATCCTCATAGATTATTTGTGCTTTAGGATCATCTGTTTTTTGCACAATATACTCAGATTGCTTCTCAGGCATCAACTTCTTCATTTGTGCATTAACAGGTATGAGTGCATGCGACTAGTCCATTTGGATTTCCCCCACCCACATCTTTGAAGAAGTTCCTACTTAGCAACATCCCATATGAAGGAGGGATATCTGCTACTAAGATGGTAGCCAATACTTTCTTTTCAGGCAAGGCAACAAAAGCCACTTGTGCATCTTTAATCCTCCCGACCAGGGGCACTTCTTTACTCTCCATGGAGTAACAAGATCCATAAGTGCGTGTGAGGGTCAAGCCTAAAGCATGAGCTACTTTATTAGGCATCACATTATCTGAGGCTCTTGAGTCAATGACACAATTACTGAGCCTATGACCAGCTATAAGAAGTGTTACATAAAATGGTTTAATTTTTTCACCAGGCGATGGTGACAGCAACTACCAGACTAGGCTGTGGTGCAGAAGGAGGAGTGGGAAAAAAGGCCTTCAGAAGTGGTTTTGGAGTGAGAATTAACAAATTGAATCATTTTCGCAAAAGCTTTGGGATGAGTTTGATAATACTCAGCCTCTGAAATTTGAACCTTAGTATTTTTTAGATGATCGATAATATCAGAAGACCCAGAAGTGGACGGGCCATCATCACTTGAAATTCTAGGCTTATCAGCTTTAGGAGAAAAAGAAGGAACTTTGCTAGTAGGATTAACAGGACTCACCTTTGGTGCAGATGAAGTAGGGATAGGAGATCCTCTTTTTGCAATTACAGGAATAGTTGCCGACTGCTCCTTAGATTTCTTCATAGGCTATGTCACCTTCTCCCTCTGATGTGTCTGTTCTCGAGTCATGACAGCAAATTATTCGCTATTCATGTCTGCTAACACTTCATCATAATCATCTCCATCATCAATGCCCTCAGTGGTGAAGAAATTAACCCGAGATCCCTTAAGTTCCTCTGCTTCATCATCAAATTCGTCCACATACTCCTCGCAAGCTTCATTGTCCTCATCATCATCTGGCTCTTCAACCTCACAGGTTGCATTCACAGGAACTTTAACAGGAGGTCCTTCAAGTGCTAGTCTTGTTTGAGAAGGAGGTAAACGATTTCTGGGCTGAAAATTCCTTCTTGGAACATCTGCATAAGGGGCATGCTGAGCCAATTGTTTCTTTATAGCAATAAGATCATTCGCAAGCTTCTGAACTAATGGATCAGTATTAGGTCCAGGAGTGGAGGAGGAGGAAGCAACAGACTTAGATTTGGAAGGGTCTCTCCTCAACTTACCTGACATGATCAAATCATCCTCGACACTAACAACAAGAGTTTGATCCTCCGCCAATGTTGCGAGATTAGCCCTTCTCAGCGCATAACTGACTTCAGACGATTGAGCATTTAAGAAGAAACATTTTCAGATTTGATCAATAGGTCGAGTATTTACAAGAATTTTGTTGATCATTCTTTTGAATCGGGCCACAAATTCTCTCATGGGTTCTGATGAATCTTTCTTTATCTGATAAATTTGGGCAAGCAAGGCATGCACATCTTCTGCTGGCTTGAAACGATTTTTGAACTGATTTCTCATTGTGTCCCAGTTGATAATAGCGCCAGCCGGAAGGTGGTAGAACCAATCAACAACATTATCTTGTAACGTTTCAACGAACAGTCTCACGGAGACGTCTTCATGCTCAACTCCTAGGACTCCACATGCAACAATGAAGGCCGCGATGTGTTCATCCAGATGCACTTTTCCATCGCCTTTGAACTTAGGAAAGTTCTTTCGGTTACCTCTGGGTAACTCATGTAAAGGCTGAGGAAGGGCAAGGGGCCCGACACGATGACCCCATGATAATGGTGCCACCATTCTTGGAAAAACGGCTTGGAGAGGAACTGCAACACCAGCAAGAATCAAAGCTCAAAGATTAGGGCTAGCTAGCTCTGAAGAAATACCACCTGTAGGACTTCTATCTTGGATAGGAGGAGTGCTTATCAAACGAGTCCTTCTATTTCTTGTTGAAGGAAAAGGAAAACCTTGCTGCTCCAAAATCTGGAATTGAGAATCTTCAATACCAAGGGTCCTTCTCCCTCGAGTAAAACGTGGAGTCGCCAGATCAAAAGATAATAAAAAATAACAGAACTGGAATATGATTTTCCCCAGCGGAGTTGCCAAAAACTATTGGTCGTCAGATAGGACTTTACAGAAGAGCAACAGTCAGGGGACAAGAAGTCCCTCCTCTTTAATGGGAGAGGTTCCCTTATTCAGAAACGAACTTATTTACAAATGTACAAGACATGATTTGTTGGTTAAACTTGGATATCACGAAAGTGTTTTCTATGAAGATCATCAATTACAATAGGACTGAGGAAATGAGAGTACGGGAAAAGAGCAGAAAGGCAACATGTAGAATTATAGATATCAGAGTAATTCTTTATGTATGCGAAAGTCATAGTGAATTGAAACAAGATCATTTGTATTGAATAAATAAGATGGAATTTAAAGACACAAAGTTCTGTAAATAACATCTGCTTAGAACACAAAGTTTCTTAGCATAACACAGATTCATTAATCAAGGACACAAAGTTCCTTCTTGGTTATACAAGATCACCGAGCTTGCAAAGTTGAAGAGTATGCAATCGGTAAGACTAACGAACTTGTGACAAATAATCTTCACAAAGAAAATAAACAAGAACTTAGGAATAACAGAGACCAAATAGACAAAGAATGGAAAAGTCCTTCTGTATTGATTTCTTTATAATCTATTTACACTTTTCAGAAAATATGCCAAGTTCTTCCTCTTTCAAAATGGCGTGGAAAGGCCATTATGTAGCTTACAAGTCAGTTACTCTTTGTAACTACTTCTTTTAACTAAAGATTAGTTAAGGACTTGCCAATCGCAATACCTCAACCTATTACAACGAATCCGAGAAAAAGAAATAGAAAAGAAGAGAAGAAAAATGAGGAGAAGACAGGTGGTCGGTCACTGAGAGGGACCCACTGACTTCAGAATTCGCTGCATGAATCTCTTCAACACCTCAGCTATATCTCTGCCACGAGGTACTGACGTGTTATTCGTAGACTGAGTCCAAAATCCCAGACACTTCTCCATCTCTTTATCAAACTCGACATGAGTATGATAATCTTTGTTTGTTTCTTCAATGGCAGATTGAAGAGAGAAAATCTCCTTCATTTTCTCCTTGGAGATGGAACTTTCCTTGAATAAGTTATCTTTGACAAAAGCTCTGAATTGAGCTTTGATTTCTTGCAAGGAAAGGGAAGTACCAGAAGTCTCATCCTGAAGATGACAGTGTATGTCTTTGAAAGCAGAGATAACCAGTGTCTTGAAAGATTCACCCTTCTGCCAATTGTTCTTCAGTTCTCCCAAAGCCTCCTCCAGGACTCTGATCTTCCACTCCATGCTGTAGACCCAGGACTTTGATAGATTATCCTTTGCATCATCAAAAACCTTACTCGCCAAAAAAAGGTTCTCATCTGCCTGTCCCATGAGTCGGAGGTCTACTATGCAACTGCTCCAGAGTTTGAGCTCTTTATCAATGACTCCAATAGTAGAGGAGAGCTTCAGTTGCACATTGCTCACCTTTTCGTGGAGTTATAAAGTTTCATCGATGAAGTTTAATCCAGCAACAAGCATGTCATCCACCAGGGCTTCAATAGCTCTGCCATAGACAGAATACTTGTGCATATCTTTGATACTCTGCACTTCATCTTGGCTTAGAATTACAGGAGGTGGGAGAGTAGTCAATGGGGTAGGGTCCAAAACTTTGTCCTTAGACAAAAGAGACTTGATGAAACCTGTAAGAACTTGGGCCTGTTCTTCCAACTGTTCAATAGTTTGTTGCCCTTTCTCTACCCTCCCAATGACTCTTGTGACTGTTTCCTGGAGGTTATGGATCTCACCTTCAGGGGTAGACTCTCCCATCGGGATTCTCGAGAGCTCTAAATCAGATACCTGCAAGTCCTGCTCTGATTTATCCATTGAAGGCCTAGCAATCTCCAGGAATTACTGACCTTGAGCATCAGACACTATTCTAGAGGTAGCTCTGGCTTTCTTGGCACGAGAAGGAGTGGTGCCCAACAAGGCTGCGACAGCATCAAAATTTGTCCCTGAACTCCGAGAGGAAAATTTCCTCTTCCTTTTGTCAACCAAAGGTTGCACCCACGCAAAAGAGGAAGAAGAAGTCAGCAGGAGGAGCAAGGGGACCAAGAGACAGAGAACTCATGACGCTCAAGGTTTGCGCAGCTGTTGACTCGAGTTGAGAGGTGAGTGGGGAACTTGGGGCAATTGCGGCAGAAGAGTCAACATCACCTGAAAGCTCAGTGCTCTGGATTTCTTTATCTTTATAAGTTGGATCTTCATGAGCACTTGTAAGAGTTGGTACTTCACTTTCTTCACTTTCACTGAGAACAATGATGTTCTCTGGTCCCATAGGCAGCTCTGCCTGCTTTCTTTGAGGGTCACTTTCCACAGGCTCCTTCTTAACGTCCTTGAGCTTCTTCTGGTACACTTGAGTGGATGAAGAAGGAGTAGCAGGTCCTTGCATTGATGAGGCAGGAGGGGTCTTCACTGGTGTTTCTGACCTTGGAATAGATGCTTCTCTTCTTGGCGTTGAAGCATCCTTAGAAGAGGATTCTCCTGAATGCCTCCTGAATTCTCGAACCATCCTGTCAAACCAAACCTTAGTCCTAACTAAGACTGGAGCAAGGATCTCAGTCAGATCGTCCCTCTCTTTCGTGTTCCAATCCAGGTCCTCCAAAGGAGTGTGCTTAACCACATTTTCATACTCATACGAGTATAGATCAGAGTTTTCATCCTGGAGACCTTCAGGAACTTGGTACAGACCGAGTTCTTGGATTAATTGCAGGGAGAACCTGCCACAATGCCTTCTCCTGGCCTCAAAATCATCTACACAGTCAGCCCAGTAGTCTTCTGTATCTTCCCTATGATGGTAGATTATCTTGATGTTCTGTTCAATAAACTTCTTCAAGTTAAAGCAGGTTCTTTGCTTGAAGAAATGAACGGTGATAGGTACCAGGGCTCTCTCTATGTTCTGTGCGTCCAGGGCTGTTTTGCAAGTGTAGTTTCCCAGAGAGATGGGAAAGTGCAAGCCAGAAATATTCTTATCTCTACAAGTTCTGTGCAACTTGTCTAGTTGCCTGCATATTTCTATCAAGGCCATTTTATCATTGCAGAACATGGCCAGTTTCAGAGGGGCACCCTCATAGCCGGCGAGCCTGATATAAGAGAATTTCTTAAACTGGATGAAGTAAGCACCGTAGTGCCATATTAGAGTCATAGCTTCATCTGAAAATCTCCTGGCAGTGTCACCTTCGAGCAATCTGACCACGTACATGGTGAAAGCATCATTGACCCTTCTAAAATTACGATTGCTGGTCTCCAAGGTGAACTGCAGGCAGTAGGCATATACTGGATCATCTTTGTGAGCGTCGATGTAAGAAAAGCCAAACCATTGTCGTGACGCTGCCAGGGTATACATCAGGTACGAAGTCATATAGAACTTCTTCATTTGCTACACATTGGACAGCTGCTCCGTCAAATTCATGCTTATGATTTCCGCCCAATTGATATTTTGCGTTCCTTCGCACACCATGCTGATGAGCGAGCACATCCAGAAGTGAAATTCATTGGTAGAGGGCAAACCCATAACCCGAGCCAGCAAGATTATGAAGTCTGACAACTCTTCATTGAAATCTACTCAGAAAAGGGTTTTGGTCAGACGAGAAGCTCCCTTCCTAGGGTTTTTAAGCCAGGACTTCGCCACTCATGCCTTATATTTGTCACTGTCTTGGTCAAACAGGGCTTGTGCTTGATCCCAGGAAACGACTATGGCATTATCCATTTCTGGAATCCTCATAGCAGTGCTAATGAGGCGGCAGCATCCAATTTGGCGATGAGTTCCCCACTGTATATTGGTCAATTGACTCGAAGCGGGGTCGAAGTGAGCTCTGCATGAAAGCACGGTATCAGCACACTGTACTGAGATTGGGAAACCTCCAGCAAAAGCCAA
>CM034155.1:675425703-675430703 GCA_019776745.2 Taxus chinensis
CGTGTGCATGTGCGTGTGCTTGTTTTTGTGGGTGTGCGTGTTCATGTGCGTGTGCGTGTGTGTGTGTGTGCTGCGTGTGCGTGTGTGTGTGTGTGCGTGTGCATGTGTGTGTGCGTGCGTGTGTAACATCCCCATTTTAAAATACCAGAACAAGGGAAAAATTTTTATTTTTATTTTTTTGATAACGTTCTCTGTTATGAATTACAAAATTCAAACACACGTTCAAGTTTTAATAATTGTTCTCTGCCCAAACAACACAGTTTGGATCACACAATTTCTTTTTAAAACGAATGTTCCCTGTTCGCATATTTACAATATGGAACACACATTCAATGCCATTCAATCTTATAACAGATTCTATATGCTGCTGTAAATGACTCGAGGAACTGCCGATCTTCCATTTTCATGGCTCGGAGTTTCAACGATCCTTCATTTCATGACTCGGCAACAACCGATCCTTCATGTTCATGACTCGGCAACAACCGATCCTTCATGTTCGTTTATGCATAGTATATTATATATACCTGTTCTCATAACCGTTTCCGGTTATCGAAGTGATCCATTTAAGAAGCCTATCTGAATATCTGTTACTGATATTCATCTGACATCCTGCATCTTAAATTAAGTGATAAGGACAACGCAACCAGCAATTGCGATACTTTGGCCAAAGATTTTCACATGCTTTGCATGATCATATTCCTGGATGTGATACACATCTACGGAATACGTCCTTCACCTCACTTCACCTGTTATCTAGAATGGTCTTTCCTGGCTCCTACCAGTCCTCTTCGTTTAAGGTCAGTTTTAAACTTCCAATTCCAACTAGTAATATGAACGGGTATAGGAAGGCACTCCTGGTAACTAAAGATACGCAGACATACGGTGTCGTTACCCCACGACTCCGTGTGTCTAGTTATCCTTAGTATTCCGGAGTCACTCCGTATACCAGATCATATCCTATCCCCCGCTAAGAGTTACACATTCAGCCTATGTATTCTAGATGTTTTGATTCGGGAGGGCATTGCTATATGTCAGCTGCAACATTGTGTCGTCATGAAGACCCCGTCTTCATGGAGACACCTTGCTGTAGCTGGCGTATGCCAATGTCCTGCAGAATCCACCCATCGAGAACACACATCCTGCTCAAGTGACTTAGCCACGAATTAATAATTAAAATCAACTTTCAGCATTCGTGCTGATCCCTTGATCCTCGTTTCCGTTGCAGTTGCATATAGCTAAGAGGGACTAAACCGTCCATTAGCTTGCTATGCATCTTCTCCTTCGTATCGAAGGGCTACATTTCCCTACTTGGTTCACTTCTTAATCATTGGATTAAGCAGTCCGTACCGACGGACGTGATAAGTTTAACCTATTAAACTTAGCCAAGATTTTCCAACTGCAACTAAATTCAGAATTCTAACTTATTAGACGTCATTTAAACGAGGTCTAATTCCCAAGAACAGTATTCATTTGTTCTCCTTAACGTTATATGGTTAAGGTCCATTAGTTATGGATATACTTATCCTATATCCTTTATTCTGAATTTAACACACGAGATCATTAATGGAGCTCGAAAGCGAAGTTCGATTACTCCGAAGTTTAATTGGTATTCCTTAGCTCCTAAGCTAATCCTGAATACCTTCCAATTATGGAATCATATTCTTCCTAATCCTTATAATGTCAATTAAAAATTCATCTTTACCCAAGTATGAATTAATTGCATTTTTCAACTTAAAAGTTGCATTTAGGTAAGAATAGATATCAGTTTCCATTTAACATCCATCCAAGGACAATTAAACAAATCCAATCAAGAAATAACATTATATTTCCAATTTAGACAACAAAATCAAACTGATATAATTATTAAAATATCACACATGTAATTGTATTCAATATTTCATGTCATAATCTGTACATTTGCCAATCCAGCTGATTGGGCATAGTTTACATAAAACATCCATACAACTCATAGACAGAAGAATATATTTTCTTCTTTTCACAATTCCTCGAAGAGGAATAAAAGCGACAATTACAATACATCATCAACAAATCAAGAAGCATCAGAAAACAGCCAAGTCTTCATTCTAATCAAATTCCATCTGCAAAATGAATTGCACGGGTCAGTTCAATGAACTGAGCATATTAAGCACTTATCCTTAAAATAAGGTGCTTCAACTAACTGTCTCAATAAAAGAACCCTGCTTTTATGAAACGACAGTTAAACATCAATCACGAAATAGGCACAAAAGAAAGATCAGCAAAACAACTGAACTATCAAAATATCATCACAATCAGCCAAAGAACTGCTGTCCCGTTTTCCACATAACTGTTACAAGTCTCAATTTACAATATTTGTAAAGTTAGGAATACAAGTAGCTTACTGCTGATATAACATACAGTTATCCTTTCCACGCCTTTCATTAATAATAAATGCAAAGGATGAAACTAACTGAAATGTAAACCTCTTTACTTTCCTTTCAGTTCATGCATCATTTTAGAATCCAAGCAATCAAGTACAGACAAGAAAGCGAACAACAATGCATATAGTTGCTCCCATCTAAGCACTATAAAATTCATTATTCACGAATTACAGATTTCCAACTGAATGAAAGAAGAAAAGATTATTTTTCCAAGTCATTCATTCATATCTCTATTTCTTTCCACATGACTGTCCTAACAGTGGAATCCAAACGAAGACAAATCAAGATAACAGTTCAGAGTGAAACTTACAAAATCCATTCGGAATTCACTTTCCGGCAGCAAGAATAATTTCATTTATAATCCGCTTTAAATGAAAATAGGGAAGAATTCATCATCCATATCCATACTTTATTTGAATCAGGCTCATATGAAAATCCAAAACAGGTTAGTACCTCATTATGATCATCCAGGATCAAACAGTACAAGGATGCATACCATATATTTACCATACTAGAAGAAACCATATTTCTTTCACTGTATGCTAAACAGACAAACAACATTTCAATCATGCAGTCAATTAATCACATGATTTCCTAATCCTATGAACGTATCCCGTTCAAAATAACATTTTATTCATTGTTGTTACCTACAGCAATCCAATATTCACATGACTATGAATCACCAACACAGTTCGAACCTTACACAGAAGAAGATTCAGCATTAGTAAACACAACTGAATCATCATACCTTCCAAATAGCAAAAGAAATAAAAATATTTCTCTATGAGTTCATTAAGGAAAAACACTTCTTTTCAACTCTTACAAACATCTCATATAAAATTCTAAAGCCCATTCCTTATAAAATACAAAATACCATTTCCTCATAATCCCGAAACAGCAAAGGAAGAGAAAAGTCTTATTTCTTTTTAAGCAAGAAAGGAAAGAACAGCCAAAACGTGTTATCATTTCTTTCTCCAAGGCAATTTCGTATGCTCATACAAAAAAAAACAATATTGTATTCATCCTAATCAACACAGCAAAGAGAGAGAGTTAAAGAAACTATTTCCTTTTCAAAAGAAGTTTCAGTATAGAAACGACCTAAACATTCGTACATCCTTTACCATTATATCACGAAAGACCATATACATTCAAAGCATTTTCATCAGTAGTGAAAACAACATACAGACTGCCATGGAATCAACTTAATCCATAATAGCTTAAGACAGAAAATATACCCATTCCAATAAGCACAGAATACAGAACCAATTTTCCGTGTTACAATCCGAACAGCAAGACCGAATCAACAAAAGATCTTATTTCCATCAATGAAACTTTAGTACAGCAAACGACACCAAGCCGCTCACACAACCTTCAGAAGGAAAACCATTTTTCTCAAAAGTTCACGGATGACAAAAGTACAATCACAAACAATAAAAGGCACATTCAATGGAACTACCTGTATTACTTCCTATTAAACATCTTACGGATAAAGAACCCGTTTCAACTTCCATTAACGTCAAACCAGCACGACAGGAAGGTATTTCATTCGAGAAATACAAAGACAAATAAACTCAGCAATCAAGACAGTGTTTCATATTATTTCCAAAATGAACAGCAAGAGTCAACGGAACCCAAATCATAGCAATATAACTCGACTGTATTTCCATTTCCATTTTACATGCAAGGGCAGTTCCAAACACAACAGCAAAGAAACGATTACACAGAAGGAGAACATCGCACAAGGCCTGTTCCAATTCATACAACATGTACAGAGAAAGAAAATGTCTATTTCATTCCACAATACTGTCAACAACCACTACAGTAATTCATATTCCAACTTGATTCGAGCAAAAACACATCAAGGCCGAGCAACCAGAAGCAATTCTTCTTATCATTTCCCAAAGAAAAGAAAGCAAGAACCAACAAAATCCAAGTCAAATCGACTCGACAGCAATCACACAATCCAAACCCAAGAGCAGGGTTGTTTTAATGAGACACTTAAACAAAGCAAAGAATTTTTAAAGAGAAGGGCTTAACATGCCTGAAATCTCTTTTCCAGAGCTCGAAGAAAACTTCGTTTGCCGCGTTTTTCCTTCCACAGCGACAACACAAACTTCCCAACACTCCTTTCTTCTTCAGGCTTAGCAACAGCCTTAAAAATCTCCAAGCACAGTGTCAAATTCCAAGAGCTGGTTCGACTGAACCAGACCAGAAAAACCAAATGCAGAGCAACTTTGCAAAAGCCAAATCGAAACAATGAAAAATCAAATTCCCTCATACACTTTCCAAGGCGAACTGGTCGCGAGGACCAAGAAAAATCAATGCAATTAAGGCTCTGCCTTTTTCCTTACTTCCACGCCACCGCCACTTGAGTTGGCGAACTCTAATTTTTTTTCAAATTTCCCATGTAAAACTGAATTTGGCTCTATCTCCAAATAGATGCCTCTATTTCCTACCTGCCCCGCCAAAACTGGCGCTGTCCACGTATGGACTGTTTATTAAATGCCAATGAATGCCCTTTCCATCCTTATCCTTTCCTTCCAAGGGTCTGCGCGCCTTTTTAGATTAGGATTAGTTTAG
>CM034155.1:675450703-675488203 GCA_019776745.2 Taxus chinensis
CTTGCACATGCGCATGTGCATGTGCGTGTGCTTGTGCGTGCGCATGTGTGTGCTTGGGTGTGAGTGCGTGTGTGCTTGTATGTGCATTTGCGTGTGTGTGTGCGTGTGCGCAAGCATGTGTGGCTGCATGTGTGTGTCCGTGTGGGTGTGTGTACGTGTGCGTGTGCGTGTGTACACGTGTGTGTGTGTCTGCGCGTGTGCATGTGCATGTGCGTGTGGGGTGTGTGTGTGCATGCGCGTGTGCGTGTGCCTGTGCATGTGTGTGTGCGTGTGCATGTGCGTGAGTGTCTGTCTGTGCTTGCATGTGCATGTGCGTGTGTGTGTGCGTGTGCGATTGTGCTTGCATGTGCGTGTGCGTGTGTGTGTGCGTGTGCATGTGCGTGTACGTTTGCATGTGCATGTGCATCTGCACGTAGGTGTGCATGTGTGTGTGCGTGTGCGTGTGCGAGAGTGCTTGCATGTGCGTGTACGTGTGCATGTGCATGTGCATGTGCATGCGTGTGTGTGTGTGCGCGTGCGCGTGTGCGTGTGTGTGCGCGTGTGCATGTGCGTGTGCGTGTGGGTTTTCGTGCGTGCGTATGTGTGTGCGCGTGCGTATGTGTGTGTGTGTGTACGTATGCGTGTGTGTATGCATTTGCGTGTGTGTGCGTGTGCTTGGGTGTGAGTCCGTGTGTGTGTCCCTGTGCGTGTGCGTGTGAGTGTGTGTGTATGTGTGTGTGTGTGGGTCCTTGGGAACGTGTGTCTGCGTGTGTACTTGTGTGTGTGCTTGTGTGTGTGCGTGTGCATGTGCGTGTGCTTGTGCGTGTGTACGTGCGTGTGTGTGTCTGCGCGTGTGCGTGGGTGCGCATGTGTGTGCTTGCATGTGCATTTGCGTGTGTGTGTGTGCGCGCAAGCGTGTGTGGTTGCGTGTGTGTGTGTGAGTGTGCATGTGCACATCGTGTGTGTGTGTCTGCGCGTGTGCGTGTGTGCGTATGTGCATTCTTGCATATTCATTTGTGTGTGCATATGCGTGTGCATGTGCATGTGCGGCTGCGTGTCCGTGTGCATGTGGGTGTGTGTGTGCATGTGCGTGTGTGTGTGCGTGTGCATGTGCGTGTGCGTGTACGAGTGCGTGTCCATGAGTGTCCTCGTGTGTGTCTGCGTGTGAGATTGTGCTTGCATGTGCATGTGCGTATGCGTGTTCGTGTGCATGTGCATGTGCATGTGCGTGTGTGTGTACGTTTGCGTTTGCATGTGCATCTGCATGTACGTGTGCATGTGCGTGTGCGTGTGCGTTTGCGTGTGCGTGTGCGAGTGTGCTTGCATGTGCGTGCGTGTGCGTGCGCGTGTGCGTGTATGTGTGTGTGCGAGTGTGCATGTGCATGTGTGTGTGCGTGTGCGTGTGCATGTGGGTGTGTGTGAGTGCATGCATGTGCGTGTGCGTGTGCGTGTGCATGTACATGTGCGTGTACGTGTGCGTATGCATGTGTGCGTGCTTGTGTGTGTGGGTGCGTGTCGGTGTGCTTGTGTCCGTGTTCGTGTGCACGTGTGCGTGTGGGTGTGCATGTGCGTGTTCGTGTGGTTGTGCGTGTGCGTGTGTGTGTGCGTGTGCGTGTGCGTGTGTGTGTGCGTGTGCGTGTGCGTGTGCGTGTGCGTGTGCGTGTGCATGTGTGTGCGTGTGCGTGTGCATGTGCGTATGCGTGTGCGTGTGTGTATGTGTGCATATACGTGTGTGTGTTCGTGTGCGAATGTGTGTATGCGTGTGCGTGTGCGTGTGTGTGCATACGTGCATGTGCGTGTGCATGTACGTGTACATGTGCGCCTACGAGTGTGCGTGTGTGCGCATGTGCGTGTGCTTGTGTGTGTTCGTGTGCGTGTGCGTGTGCGTGTGCGTGTGTGTATGCTTATGCGTGCGTGTGCGTGTGCGTGTGTGTATGCTTGTGCATGCGTGTGTGTATGCATGTGCGTGCATGCGTGTGTGTGTGTGCATGTGCGTACGTGTGCGTGTGCGTGTGTGTGTGCGGTTGCGTGTGCGTGTGCGTGTGGGTCTATGCGCGCATGTGCATGTGCATTTACGTGTGCGCGCACGCACGTGTGTGTGTGTGCGTATACGTGTGCGTGTGTGTGTGCATGTGCGTGTGTGTGCATGTGAATGTGTGTGCGTCCTTATACGCGTGTGTGAGCGTGTGTGCCTGTGCTTGTTCGTGTGTGTGTGTGTGTGTATATACATGTGCGTGCGTGTGCGTGTGCGTGTGCATGTGCATGTGAGTGTGTGTTCGTGTACGTGTGTGTGTGGGTGTGTGCATGTGTGTGTTTGTGTGTGTGTGTGTGTGTGTGTGTGTGTGTGTGTGTGTGTGCATGTGTGTGTGTGCGCATGTGCATGTGAGTGTGTGTGTGCGTGTGCGTGTGCGTGTTTATATGCGCGTGTGTGTGTGCGCGCGTGTGTGCATTTAAATGTGTGTGTGTGTGCGCGCATGTGCATGTGTGTGCATCCTTGTACGCGTGTGTGAGCATGTGTGCGTGTGCGTGTGCATGTGTGTGTGCGTGTACATGTGCGTGCACGTGTTCGTGTGCGTGCGTGTGTGCGTTTGCGTGTGCTTGTGCGTGCGCATGTATGTGTGTGTGTGCCTATGCGTTTGTGTGTGCATCCGCTTGTGCATGTTCGTGTGCATGTGCATGTGTCTGTGCGTGTGCGTGTGCGTGTGTGTGCTTGTGTGTGTGCATGTGTGTGTGTGGGTGTGTGTGTATGCGTGTGTGTATGGCTGTGCATGTGCGTGAGTGTGTGCGTGTGCGTGTACGTGTGCGTGTGCGTGTGCGTGTGTGGGTGTGTGTGTGTGCTTGTTCATGTCCGTGTGTGTTTCCGCATGTGGATGTGTGTGTGCATGTGTGTGTGCATGCGTGTGTGTATGCGTGTGTGTGTGCATGTGCATGTGTGTGCGTGTGCATGTGCATCTGCTTGGGTGTGAGTGTATGTGCGTGTGCGTGAGTGTGCGTGTGTGTGGTGTGCGTGTGCGTGTGCGTGTGCTGTGTGCGTGTGCATGTGCGTATGCGTGTGTGTGCATCCTCGGGCGAGTGTGTGTGCGTGTGTACTTGTGTGTCTGGTTGTGCATGTGCGTGTGCGTGTGTGCGTATGTGCGTGTGTGTGCGTCCTCGGGCGAGTGTGTGTGCGTGTGTACTTGTGTGTTTGGTTGTGTGTGTGCGTGTGCATGTCAATGTCCATGTGTACGTGTGCGTGTGTGTCTGCGCGTGTGCGTGTGCGTGCGTGTGCGTGTGTGTGTGTGTACGCATGTACGTGTGTGTACATCCTTGTGTGGTTGTCTGTGCGTGTGTAGTTGTGCGTGTGCATGTGTGTGTGTTAGCGCGTGCGTGTGTGTGCGCATGTAATTGTGTGTGTGGGTGTGCGTGTGTGTGGGCATGTGCGAGTGTGTGTGTGTGTGTGCGTGTTCGTGTGTGTGTGTGTGTGTGCGTGTGCGTGTTCGTGTTTGTGTTCATGTGTGTGTGCATGTTCGTGTGCGTGTGCATGTTCATGTCTGTGTGCGTGTTCATGTGTGTGTGCATGTTCGTGTGCGTGTGCGTGTGTGCATGTGCGTGTGTGCATGTGTGTGTGTGCGCATGTGTGTATGTGTGTGTCCTTGTGTGCGTGTGTGAGCGTGTGTGCGTGTTCGTGTACGTGTGCATGTGCGTGTGCCTGTGCATGTTCGTGTGCGCATTTCTGTGTGTGTGTGTGCATGTGCGTGTGCGTGTTCGTGTGCATGCGCTTGGGCGTGCATGTGCGTGTTTTGGTGGGTCTCTGTATGTGTGAGTGAGCATCTAGGTGTGTGTGTGTGTGCATGCGTGTGTACCTGTGTGCATCCGTGTGTGTGTGCGTGTGCATGCCTGTGCATGCATGTGCGTGCTTGCATGTGCATTTGCGTTTTTATGTGTGTATGTGTGTGCTTGTGCATCTGCGTGTGCATGTGCATATGCGTGTATCTGTGTGTTCATGTGTGTGTGTGCACTTGCGCATCTGCATGTGCGTGTGTGTGTGCGTGTATCTGTGTGTTCGCGTGTGTGCGTGTGCGTGTATTTGTGTGTTCGTGTTTGTGCGTGTATGTGTGTGCGTGTGTGTGCATGTTCATGTGCGTGTGCGTGTGCGTGTGTGCATGTGGGTTTGTGTGTGCGTGTGCGTGTGCTTGTGTGTGTGCGTGTGGGTGTACGTGTGCGTTTGCTTGTGTGTGTGTGTGTGTGTGTGCGTATGCGTGTGTGAGTGCGTGTGCATGTGCATGTTCTTGGGTGTTAGTGCATGTGCATGTGCATGTGTGTGTGGGTGTGCGTGTTCGTGTGCGTGTGCGTGTGTGTGTGCGCGCATGTGCGTGTGTGTTCGTCCTTTTGCTCGTGTGTGAGCATGTGCATGTGTATGTGCGTGTGCGTGTCCATGTGCATGTGAGTGTGCATGTGCATGTGCGTGCGTGTGAGTGTGCGCATGGGCGTATGCGTGTGTGTGAGTGACCATCAGGGTGTGTGTGTGTGTTTATGTGTGTGTGAATACGTGTGTACCTATGTGCATCCCTTTACACGTGCGTGCGTGTGCGTGTCTGTGTGCATGCGCATGTGCGTGCGTGTGTGCGTGTGTGCGCATGTGCATGCTTGCATGTGCATTTGCGTGCTCGTGTGCGTGTTCTTGTGCATCTGCGTGTGCGTGTGCGTGTGTGTGTGCGTGTCTGTGTGCATGTGCGTGTATCTGTGTGTTCGTGTGTATGCGTGTGTGTGCGCGTGCGCATGCGTGTTTGCGTGCGCGTGTGCGTGTGCGTGTGTGTGTGCGCATGTGTGTTTGTGTGCATGTGCTTGCTTGCATGTGCATTTGTGTGTGCGTGTGCGTGTGTGTGCGTGTGCGTGTGTGCGTGTTGATGTCCATGTGCGTGTCCGCATGTGTGTGTGTGTGTGTGTGCGTGCGTGTGTGTGTATGTGTGTGCGTATGCGTGTGCGTGTGCGTGTGCGTGTACGTGTGCGTATGCGTGTATCTGTTTGTTCGTGTGTGTGCGTGCACGTGCGCATGTGCATGTGCGTGTATCTAGGTGTTCGTGTGTGTGCGTGTATGTGTGCGTGTGCGTGTATCTGTGTGTTCGTGTGTGTGTGTGTGTATGTGCGTGCGTGTGTGTGCATGTTCATGTGTGTGTGCGTGTGCGTGTGTGCATGTGGGTGTGTGTGTGCGTGTGCGTGTGCTTGTGTGTGTGCGTGTGGGTGTGCACGTGCATGTGCATGTGCGTGTGCATGTGTGAGTGCGTGTGCATGTGCATGTGCTTGGGTGTGAGTGCGTGTGCGTGTGCGTGTGCATGTGCGTGTGTGTGTGGGTGTGCATGTGCATGTGCGTGTGCATGTGCGTGTGTGTGTGGGTGTGCATGTTCGTGTGCATGTGCGTGTGTGTTCGTCCTTTTGCTCGTGTGTGAGCATGTGCGTGTGCATGTCCCCGTGCATGTTCATATGCGTGTGCGTGTGCGTGTCCATGTGCATGTGAGTGTGCATGTGCGTGTGCGTGCGTGTGAGCATGCGCATTGCATGTTTTCGTGGGTCTGCGTGTGTGTGAGTGACCATCAGGGTGTGTGTGTGTGTTTATGTGTGTGTGCATGCATGTGTACCTGTGTGCATCCGTTTACATGTGTGTGCGTGTGCGTGTGTGTGCGTGTGCGTGTCTGTGTGCGTGCACGTGTGCGTCTGTGCGCATGTGCGTGCTTGCATGTGCATTTTTGTGCTCGTGTGCGTGTTCATGTGCATTTGCGTGCTCGCGTGCGTGTGCGTGTACGTGTGCATGTGCGTGTGCGTGTGTGTGTCTTTGTGCATGTGCATGTATCTGTGTGTTCGTGTGTATGCGTGTGTGTGTGCGTGTGCGTGCTTGCATGTGAATGTGTGTTTGCGTGTGTGTGTGCGCCTGTGTGTTTGTGCGCATGTGCATGCTTGCATGTGCATTTGCGTGTGCATGTGTGCGCGTGTGCGTGTGCGTGTATCTGTGTGTTCATGTGTGTGCGTGTGAGTGTGTGTTCATGTCCGTGTGCGTGTGCGTGTGGGTGTCCTTGCATGCGTCTACGTTTTGATGTCCGTGTCTGTGTCCACATGTGGGTGTGCGTGTGCGTGTCAGTTTTCGTGCATGCGTGTGCATGCGTGTGTGTGTGCCCGTGCGTATGAGTGTGTGTGTACGTATGCGTGTGTGTATGTATTTGCGTGTGTGTGTGTGTGCGTGTGTGTGTGCTTGGGTGTGAGTGCGTGTGCGTGTGCGTGTGCGTGTGTGCGTATGTGCGTGTGTGTGGGTCTTTGGGCGCGTGTGTGTGCGTGTGCGTGTGCGTATGCTTGGGTGTGAGTGCGTGTGTGCTTGCATGTGCATTTGCGTGTGTGTGTGCGTGTGCCCAAGCATGTGTGGCTGCATGTGTGTGTCTGTGTGGGTGTGTGTGCGTGTGCGTGTGCACACGTGTGTGTGTCTGCGCGTGTGCGTGTGTGCACATGTGCATTCTTGCATATGCATTTGTGTGTGCATATGCGTGTCCGTGTGGGTGTGGGTGTGTGTGTGCATGTGTGTGTGTGTGTGAGTGTGCATGTGCGTGTGCGTGTGCGTGTGTGTGAGTGTCTACGTGTGTGATTGTGCTTGCATGTGCGTGTGCGTGTGCGTGTGTGTGTGCCCGTGTGTGTGTGTGCGTGTGCGTGTCCATGTGCGGTGTGAGCGTGTGTGCGTGTGCGTGCGTGTGAGCGTGCGCATGTGCATGTGCGTGTGCATGTTTTCGTGGGTCTACGTGTGTGTGAGTGACCATCAGGGTGTGTGTGTGTGTGTTTATGTGTGTGTGCATGCGTGTGTACCTGTGTGCATCCCTTTACATGTGCGTGTGTGTGCGTGTGTGTGTGCGTGTGCGTGTCTGTGTGTGTGTGCCCGTGCGTGTGTGTGTAGTGCTTGCGTGTGCGTGTGCGTGTGCCCGTGCATGTTCATGTGCGTGTGCGTGTGCATGTGCCCGTGCATGTTCATGTGCGTGTGCTGTGTGCGTGTTTTCATGGGTCTGCATGTGTGTGAGTGACCATCAGGGTGTGTGTGTGTGTGTGTGTGTGTTTATGTGTGTGTGCATGCGTGTGTACCTGTGTGCATCCCTTTACATGTGCATGCGTGTGCGTGTCTGTGTGCGTGCGCATGTGCGTGCTTGCATGTGAATTTGTGTTCTCGTGTGCATGTTCATGTGCATCTGCGTGTGCGTGTATGTGTGCGTGTGCGTGTGTGTGTCTGTGTGCATGTGAGTGTATCTGTGTGTTCGTGTGTATGCGTGTGTGTGCGCGTGCGCATGTGTGTGTGTGTGCGTGTGTGTGTGCGCGTGCTTGCATGTAAATGTGTGTGTGCGTGTGCGTGTGCGTGTGTGTGCGCCTGTGTGTTTGTGCGCATGTGCGTGCTTGCATGTGCATTTGCGTGTGCGTGTGTGTGTGTGTGTGCGTGTACGCGTGGGCGTGTGCGTGTGCGTGTGCGTGTATCTGTGTGTTCATGTGTGTGTTCATGTCTGTGTACGTGTGCGTGTGCGTGTGGGTGTGCGTGCGTCCGTGTACGTGTTAATGTCCGTGTCCGTGTCCGCATGTGGGTGTGCGTGTGCGTGTGGGTTTTCGTGCGTGCGTGTGCGTGCATGCGTGTGTGCGCGTGCGTATGAGTGTGTGTGTACGTATGCGTGTGTGTATGCATGTGTGTGTGTGTGCGTGTGCGTGTGTGTGTGTGAGTGTGTGTGCGTGTGTGCCTGTGTGTGTGCGTGTGTGTGTGCATGTGCATGTGCGTGTCATGTGCGTGTCCTATGGGTGTGTGTGTGCGTGTGTGTGTGTGTGCGTGTGCGTGTGCGTGTGCTTGGGTGTGAGTCCCTGTGTGTGCGTGTGCATGTGTGCATATGTACGTGTGTGTGGGTGCGTGTGGCACAAGCATGTGTGGCTGCTTGTGTGTGAGTCCGTGTGTGCTTGTATGTGCATTTGCATGTGCGTGTGCGCGTGCGCATGTGTGTGTGTGTCTGCATGTGTGTGTCCGTGTGGGTGTGTGTACGTGTGTGCGTGTGCGTGTGCATACACGCATGTGTGTGTGTCATATGCGCGTGTGCATGTGCGTGTGTGTGTGGGTGTGTGTGTGCATGCGCGCGTGCGTGTGAGTGTGCGTGTGCCTGTGTGTGTGCGTGTGCATGTCTGCGTGTGTGTCTGCGTGTGCGATTGTGCTTGCATGTGCATGTGCGTGTGCGTGTGCGTGTGCGTATGTGTGTGTACGTTTGCATGTGCATGTGCATCTGCACGTAGCGTGTGCGTGTGCGTGCTTGTGCATGTGGGTTTTCGTGCGTGCGTGTGCATGTGCGTGTACGTGTGCATGTGCATGTGCGGGTGCATGCGTGTGTGTGTGTGTGCGCGTGCGCGTGTGCGTGTGTGTGCGCGTGTGCATGTGCGTGTGCGTGTGGGTTTTCGTGCGTGTCCCTGTGCGTGTGCGTATGCGTATGTGTGTGTGTGTGTACGTATGCGTGTGTGTATGCATTTGCGTGTGTGTGCGTGTGCGTGTGCGTGTGCTTGGGTGTGAGTGTGTGTGTGCTTGCATGTGCATTTGCGTGTGTGTGTGCGTGTGTGCAAGCATGTGTGGCTGCATGTGTGTGTTCGTGTGGGTGTGTGTGTGTGTGCGTGTGTGTGTTTGCGCATGTGCGTGTGTGCGCATGTGCATTCTTGCATATGCATTTGTGTGTGCATATGCGTGTGCATGTGGGTGTGGGTGCATGCTCGTGTGTGTGTGCGTGTGCATGTGCGTGTGCATGTGCATCTGCATGTAGGTGTGCATGTGCGTGTGTGTGTGCGCCTGTGTGTTTGTGTGCATGTGCATTTGCGTGTGCGTGTGTTTTATGTCCTGCTGCGTGTGCGTGGTGTCCTTGCTGCGTCACTTTTTGGAGGTCCGTGTCTGTGTCCACTGGTGGGTGTGCGTGTGCTTGTCCAGTTTTTTCGGCATGCGTGTGCATGCGTGTGTGTGTGCCCTGCGTATGAGTGTGTGTGACGTATGCTGGTGTAGGTATTTGCGTGTGTGTGCGGTGCGTGTGTGTGTGCTTGGTGTAGTGCGTGTGGTGTGTGCGTGTGTGCGTAGGTCGTGTGCGTGTGTGCTATTGCGTGTGTGGTGGGTCTTTGGGCGCTTGTGTTCGGTGTTGCGTGTGCGTATATTTCTTGGGTGTTGAGTGCGTGGTGCTTGCATGTGGCCTTTGCGTGTGTGTGTGCTGTTCCCAAGCCTGTGTGGCCTGCATGTTGTGTGTCGGTGTGGGTGGGTGTGCGTTTGCGTGGTGCACACGTGTGTGTGTCTGCGCGTGTGTTGTGTGGGCACATGTGCATTTCTTTGCATATGCCCATTTGTGTGTGCATATGCGTGTCAGTGTGGGTGTGGTGTGTGTGTGCATGTGTGTGTGTGTTGTGAGTGTGCATGTGCTTTGCGTGTGCGTGTGTGTGAGTTTCTATGTGTGTGGAATTGTGCTTGGTTCATGTGCGGTGCGTGTGCGGGTGTGTGGTGCCCATGGCATATTCATGTGTGTGTGCGTGTGCGTGTGTGCATGTGGTGTGTTGTTTGCGTGTGCGTTTCTTGTGTTGTGTGCGTGTTGGTGTGCACAGGGTCATGTCTGGGTGCGGTGTGCCAATGTGTGAGTGCGTGTGCCTGTGCATGTGGCTTGGTTGGTGAGTGCGTTTGCGTGTGCTTAAGTGCATGTGCTGTGTGTGTGTTTGTGTGCATATTGCAATAGTTCGTGTTCATTTGCGTGTTGTTTGTTTTTGTATTTTGTCAATGTTCCTTAGGAAGCAAGTTTCATTATTCTGGTGGTTTGTATCTTGAATCCTTTTTTTCTCGTTGAGAGTGATAGTTATTTCATCGAGATATTTCTTTTTCCTTGTAACCCATCAGTTTCCTACTTTGTGTCCTAACGGAGAAAAAAGACTTCTGTTTTCTTCTGTTCTTGTTTCCATGTAGAGGTTGTTCAAGTGGGTTGAGTTTGCATGTGTGCGTGGTTCGTGCGTGTGAGCATGCGCATTTGCATGTTTTCCTGTGGGTCTTGCGTGTGTGGTGAGTGACCATTCAGGGTGTGTGTGTGTGTTTATGATGTGTGTTGTGCAATTCATGTGAACACTGTTTTCATTCCTTTTACATGTTTGTTCATTTGTTCTTGTTGTGTTGTGCGTTTAGCGTTTCCTGTGTTCTTCACCTTTTTCTGCTTGTTCTCATGTTCGTGCTTTCATTTTCATTGATTTTTTCTCTTTTTCCTTTTTTCACGACTTTTGCATTTTTCGTGCTCGCGTTCGTGTGCTTGTAACGTTTGCATTTTGCGATTTTCTTTTTTTTGTCTTGTGTGCATCGTTCATGTATCTTTTTGTTCTTTACGTGTTTATTCTTGTGTGTGTGCGTGTGCGTTCTTCATGTGATGTGTGTTTTTGCGGTGTGTGTGGGGCGCCTGTTTGTTTGTGCGTCCATGTGCTGGCTTTGGCATGTGGCATGTTGCGGTGTGCATGTGTGCGCGTGTGCGTGTATGCGTTGTATCTGTGTGTTTATGGTGTGTGCGTGTGAGTGTGGTGTTCTATTTTCCGTGTTCGTGGTGCGTGTGGGTGTTCCTTTGCCTTCTTCTACTTTTTGATGTCCGTGTCTGTGTCCACAGTGGGTGTGCGTGTGCGTGTCATTTCGTGCAGTCGTGTCATGCGTGTAGATGTGTGCCCGTTCGTATGCGTGTTGTTACGATGCGTGTTGTGTATGTATTTCGTGTGTGTGCGTGTGCTGGTGGTGTGTGCGTGGGTGTGAGTGCGTGTGTTGTGCGTGTGTGCGTATGTGCGTGTGCGGTGTGCGTATGTGCGTGTGTGTGGGTCTTTGGGCGCGTGTGTGCGTGTTCGTTGCGTATGCTTTGGTGTGAGTTCGTGTGTGCTTGGCACTGTGCATTTGCGTGTGGTTGTGCGTGGCCCAATCTTGTGTGGCTGCATGTGTGTGTCTGTGTGGGTGTGTGTGCGTGTGCGTGCTGCACCTGTTTTGTGTCTGCGCGTGTGCGTGGGTGCACATGTGCATTCTTGCATATGCTTTTGTGTGTGCATATGCGTGTCCGTGTGGGTGTGGGTGTGTGTGTGCATGTGTGTAGTGGTGTGAGTGTGCATGTGCTCGTGTGCGTGTGCGTGTGTGTTAGTGTCTATGTGTTTGATGTGCTTGGCATGTGGCGTGTTTGCGTGTGCGTGTGTTGTGTGCCCAAAGGCATATCCATTTGTGGTGTGCCGTGTGCGTGTCCCATGTGCGGTGAGCGGCGACATGTTGCGTGTGCCCGTGCGTGTGAGCTGCGTCATGTGCCTGTGCCGATTGTGCATTTTCGTGGGTCTAAATAACGTGTGTGTGAGTGACCATCAGGGTGTGTGTGTGTTGTTTTTAATGTGTGTGTGCTGCGTGTGTCCCTGTGTGTCATCCCTTTCTGTGCGTGTGGTGCGTGGTGGTGTGCGTGTGCGTGTCTGTGTGTGTGGGTGCCCGTGCGGTGTGTGTGTAATGCTTGCGTGTGCGTGTGCGTGTGCGTGTTGCATGTGCCCGTGGCGTGTTCATGCGTGTGCGTTGCATGTGCCTGTGCAATGTTCTGTGCGTGTGCGTGTGCCTGTTTTCATGGTGTCCTGCATGTGTGTGAGTGACCATCAGGTTGATGTGTGGTGTGTGTGTTGTTTAATGTGTGTGGTGGCATGCTTGTGTACCTGTGTTACTCCCTTTACATGTGCATGCGTGTGCGTGTCTGTGTGCGTGCGCATGGTGCGTTCTTGCATGTGACTTTGTGTTCTCGTGTGCAGTTTCTCAGTCATCTGCGTGTGCGTGTATGTTGTGCGTGGTGCGTGTGTGGTGTCCTGTGTCATGTGAGTGTATCTGTGGTTCGTGAGTGTATCGTGGTGTGTGCGCGTGCGCATGGCGTTTTGTTGTTGGCGTTGCTTGCATTAAATGTGTGTGTGCGTGTGCGTGTTGCGTGTGGTGGTGCGCCTGTGTGTTTTTGTGCGCATGTGCTTGCTTTTGTGCATGTGCATTTGCGTGTGCGTGTTGTGTGATTTGCGTTTACGCGTGGGCGTGTGCGTGTGCTTGTGCGTTATCTGTGTGTTCATGTATGTGTACGTGTGCGTGGGGCGTGTTGGGTGTGGCGTGCGTCCGTGACGTGTGATGTCCGTTGGCCCGTGTCCGCATGGGGGTGTGCGTGTGCGTGTGGGTTTTCGCGTGCGTGCGTGTTCGTTGCCTGCGTGTTTGCGCGTGTGTATGAGTTGTGTGTACTAATGCGTGTGTTTATGCATTTGCGTGTGTGGGTGCGTGAGCTTGGGTGTGAGTGTGGTGTGTGTGGTCCCTGTGGGCGTTGCGTGTGCATGTGTGCATATGTGGGGCGTGTGTGTGGGCCATTCCCTTGGGCTCGTGTGTTGCGTGGTGCGTGTGCGTGATGCCGTGTGCTGGGTGTGAGTGTGTGTGTTCTTTCATGTGTATTTACGTGTGTGTGCGTGTGCACAAGCAGGTGTGGCTGCATGTGGTGTGTCCGTGTGTGTGTGGTGGTGCATAGTGCGTGTGCGCGTGCACAGTGTGTGGTGTGTTCTGCGCGTGTGCGTGTGGTGCGCATGTGCATTCTTGCATTATGTCATTTGGTGTGTGCATATGCGTGTGCATGTGCGTGTGTGTGTGGGTGTGTGTGTGCATGCGCGCGGTGTGTGGTGTGTGCGTGTGCATGGGCGGTGATGTGCATCTGCATGTAGGTTTTCATTGGGCGTGTGTGGGTGCGCCTGGGTGTTGTGTGCATGTGCATTTGCGGTGCGGTGTTGTGTGTGTTCCTGTGCGCGTGTGCAAGTGCGTGTGCGTGTGCCTGTAGCTGTGTGTTCATGTGTGTGTTGTGCGTGTGTTGTGTGGGCATGTCTGTGTTGCGTGTGCGTGTGCATGTGGGTGTGCGTGCGTCCCTGTACGTGTTGATGTCCGTGTCCGTGTCCGCATGTGGGTGTGTGTGTGCATGTGGTTTTTTGTGCGTGCGTGTGTGTGGTTCTGCGTGGGTATCGGTGTGTGTACATATGTGTGTGCGTATGCATTGGCATGTGTGTGCATGTGCGTGTGCATGTGCTTGGTGTGAGTGGTGTTGTGTGTGTGTGTGTCACTGTTCTTGGGCGTGTGAATGGTGTGCATTGTGCGTGGGTGTGGTTGCCTTGTGTGCGTGTGTGTGCGTGTGTGTGGTGTGGTGCTTAGGTGTGCGTGCATGTTGTGCTTTGCATTGTGGCATTTGGCGTGTGGTGATGTGTTTTCACAAGATGTGTGGCTGCCCATTTTGGTGTCCCGTGTGGGTGTGTGTGGCGTGTGCGTGGCACACGTGTGTGGGGGTGTGTCTGTGTGTGGCATGTGCTGCGCATGTTGCATTCTTGCATATGCATTTGTGTGTTGCATATGGCATGTGCAATGTTCTTGGCGGGGTGGGTGTAATGTGTGTGCTGCGCGTGTGTGGTGTGCGTTTGCGTGTGCCTGATTCGTGTACGTAGTGTCTGCGGTGTGCGATTGTGCTGCTGTGCTTGTGGGTGCGTGTACTTGGGTGTGTGCATGTGCATCTGTTATGTAAGGTGGTGCTTTGCGTTGTGCGTGTACGAGTTGCTTACTGTGGCGTGTGGTGTCATGTGGCAGGTGCATGCTGTGTGTGTTCGCGTGTGCGTGTGCTTGGTGTGTGCGCATGTCATGTACGTTTGCGGGTGGGTTTTTCGTGTGTGCGTGTGCGTGCGTGTGTGGTGTTCGCGGTGCGTTGGTGTTTGTGTCGTATGCGTGTGTGGGCGTGTTCGTGGTGCGTGTGCTTGGGTGTTATGCGTTTGTGTTTTTTTGGGTATCCCTGTGCGTGTGCGTGTGAGTGTGTGGTGTCTGTGGCGTGTGTGTGGGTCCTTGGCTTTGCGAGTGGTGTGTGGTGGCGTGTGTACTTGGTGTGTGTGCTGTGTGTGTGCGTGTTGCGTGTGCTGGTGCTTGTTCGTGTGCATGTGCGTGTGTACGCGTGTGTGCATGTCCTGCGCGTTTGCGTGCGGCCCCTGTGTGTGCTTGCTTTTGCATTTGCGTGTGGTGTGTGCATGTTCGCAAGCGTGTGCGTCTGAGTGTGTGTGTCCCGTGGTGGGTGTGTGTGTGTGTTGTGCGTGTGCGTATGCACACCTGTGTTGTGTCGGGCGCTGTGTGCTTGTGTGGTTCCTGTACATTCTCGCATATGCATTTGTGTGTGCATATGCGTGTGCTTGTGCGTGTCTGCTGCGTGTGCATTGCTTTGGGTGTGGGTGTGCTGTGCGTGTATGTGTGCCTGTGCGTGTGGCGTGTTCTGTGCGTGTGCGGTTGCGTGTGCGTGAGTGTACCTAAGTGTATGTCTATGCGTGTGCGATTGTGCTTGCATGTGCGTGTGCTTTGTACGTTTGCCTGTGCATGTGCATGTGCGTGTGGTGAGTGTGTTGCATGTGCGTGTGCGTGTGCATGTGCGAGTGTGTGCGTTTGTGTGCGTGTGGCATGTGCGTGTGCGTGTGTGTGTGTTGCGTGTGCGGGTGCCTTTGCGGGTGCGTGTTCGTGTGCGTATGTGTGTGCCTTTGCATGTGCATGGACCTGTGGCCGTTGTGTGAGTTAAGCATACTTGGTGTGTGTGTGTTTATGTGTTGTAATGCATGCCCTTGTATACCTGTGTTCTATGTTTCCCTGTGCGTGCAGGCGTGTGCGTGTGTGTGTGCATTCCTGTGTTTTTTTGTGTGCATGAATTGTTCATCCGTGTTGTGGTGCCTGTTCAGTGTGTGTGCGCATGTGCGTTTGCGTTTGGCATGGTGCTTGGCACATTGGGTGTGCATGTTTGTGTGCGTGCGTGTGTGCGCGTTGTGGGTGTTGTGTGGTGGTGTAGTGTGCGGTGTGGTGCGTGTGCGTTTGCGTGTGCATTTCCGTGTGCTGTGCTTGATGCTAATGCAAATGTGCATGTGTGTGCGTGTGTGTCTCGGTGTGCAATGTTCGTTTGTGTGTGTATGTCGTGGGACGTTGTGTGTGCATGTGTTACTTATCGTGGGCGCGCGCACGTGTCTGTGCGCTGCGTGTCTTGTTGATGTCTTTGTCCGTGTCCGCATGTGGGTGTTCGTGTGCGTGTGGGTTTCCGTGCGTACTGTGCGTGGCTTGTGTGGTGACGTGCGTACAATGTGTGTATGCATTTGTGTGTTTCTCGTGTGCATTGCTTGGCTGTGATGCGTGTGTGTGTCCCTGTGCGTGTGTGCGTATGTGTCATGGTGTGTGTCCTTTGGCTCATTTGTGTGCTGTTTTACTTGTGTGTGTGCCTTGTGTGTGTGCTTATTGCTGGCATGTGCAGTGTTGCGTGGTGCGTGTTGGTGTGCACGCGCTTGTGTGTTTACCTGCGCGGTTTCTGTGGGTGCGCATGTGTGGGCTTGCTGTGCATTTGCGTGTGTGTTCGTGTGGTGTCAAGCATGTGTGGCTGCTTGTGAGTGTCCGTGTGGGTGTGTGTGCGTGTGCACCGTATTATTGTCTGCGCGTGTGCATGTGTGTGTCTGCGTGTGTGTCTGCGTGCTTGCATGTGCGTGTGCATGTGTATGTGTGTGTGCCCCTGTGTGTTTGTGCGCATGTGCGTGCTTGCATGTGCATTTGCGTGTGCATGTGCATGTGTGTGCGTGTGCGTGTGCGTGTATCTGTGTGTTCATTTGTGTGCGTGTGTGTGTGTGTTCATGTCCGTGTGTGTGTGCGTGTGCGTGCGTGCGTGTGCGTGTTGATGTCCGTGTCCGTGTCCGCATGTGGATGAGTGTGTGCGTGTGGGTTTTCGTGCATGCGTGTGTGTGTGCGCGTGTATGCATGTGTGTGTGTATGCATTTGCGTGTGTGTGCGTGTGCTTGGGTGTGAGTGCGTGTGTGTGTCCCTGTGCATGTGCGTGTGCGTGTGTGCGTAGGTGCGTGTGTGTGGGTCCTTGGGCACGTGTGTGTGCGTGTGTACTTGTGTGTGTGCACGTGTGCGTGTGCATGTGCGTGTGCGTGTGCGTTTGCATGTGCACGAGCGTGTGTGTGTGTCTGCACGTGTGCGTGGGTGCGCATGTGTGTGCTTGCATGTGCATTTGCGTGTGTGCTTGTGACGTGGTGGCAAGCATATGCTGCGTGTGTTGTTGCTTTCTCGTGTGGGTGTGTAAGTTGTCTGCACGTGTGCGTGTGTGCGTGTGGTGTGTGTGTCTACGCATGGCGTGTGTGCGCATCGTGCATTCTTGCATATGCATAATTTGGTGTGTGCAGTATGCGTGTGCGTCAAGCGTGTGCGTGTGCGTGTGGGTGTGTGTGTGCATGTGCGTGTGCATGTGTGTGTGCGTGTGCGTGTGCGTGTGCGTGTGTGTGTGCGTGTGCATGTGCGTGTGGTGTGTGCGTGTGCATGTGCGTGTGCGTGTCTTTTGCATTGGCGTGTGCGAGTTTTGCTTGCATGTGCGTGTGCGTGTGCATGTGGCATGTGCGTGCTTTGTTGTGTGCTTTTGCGTGTACGTTTGTGTGGCGCGTGTGCAATGTTGCCTGTGCGCTGTGCGTGTGCAGTGCGTGTGCTGTGCCGTGTGCGTGGTGCGGTGCGTGTCATGTTCGTGTTTGTGTGCGTGTGCGTGTGTGTGTGCATGTGCGTGTGCGTGTGCGTATGCATGTGCGTGTGCGTGTGCGTGTGCTTGTGTGTGTGCGTGTGTGCAAGCATGTGTTGCTGCGTGTGTGTGTGTCCGTGTGGGTGTGTGTGCATGTGTGTGTGCACACGTGTGTGTGTGTCTGCGCACGTGGGTTCTTGCATATGCATTTGTGTGTGCATATGCGTTTGCATGTGCGTGTGCGGCTGCATGTGCGTGTGGCTGTGCGTGTGCGTGTGCGTGTGCGAGTGCGTGTGCATGAGTTTCCTCGTGTGTGTCTGGGTGTGAGATTGTGCTTGCATGTGCGTGTGCGTGTGCGTGTGCGTGTGCGTGTGCGTGTGCATGTGCGTGTGCATGTGCGTGTACGTTTGCATGTGCATGTGCATCTGTACGTACATGTGCATGTGCGTGTGCGTGTGCGTTTGCGTATGCGTGTGCGAGTGTGCTTGAGTGTGCGTGTGCGTGTGCATGTGCATGTGCATGTGCGTGCGTGTGTGTGCGCGTGTGCGTGTACGTGTGTGTGCGCGTGTGCGTGTGCGTGTGCGTTTGCATGTGCGTGTGCGTATGCGTGTGCGTGTTCGTGTGCGTATGTGTGTGCCTTTGCATGTGTATGGACCTGTGTGCGTGTGTGAGTGAGCATCTTGGTGTGTGTGTGTGTGTGTGTGTGTGTTTATGTGTATATGCATCCTTGTATACCTGTGTGCATACGTTTATATGTGCGTGCAGGCGTGTGCGTGTGTGTGTGTGCATGTGTGTGTATCTGTGTGTGCGTGAATGTGCGTGTGTGTGTGTGCATGGTCATGTGTGTGTGCGGATGTGCGTGTGCGTGTGCGTGTGGGTGTGCGTGCGTGTGTGTGCGTGTGCGTGTGCGTGTGTGTGTGCATGTGCGTGTGCGTATGCGCGTGCGTGTGTGTGCGTGTGAGTCTGCGTGTGCATGTGCGTGTGCTTGATGCGAATGCGTGTGCATGTGCATGTGTGTGTGTGTGTCGGTGTGCGTGTTCGTGTGTGTGTGTGTGTGCGTGTGTGTGTGTGTCTATCCTTGGGCACGTGTGTGTGCATGTGCATGTGTGTGTGTGCGTGTGCGCACGGACGTGTGTGTGTGTGCATGTGTGCGTGTGTGCGTATGTCTATGCTTGCGAGTGCGTGTACGAGTGCGTGTGCGTGTACGTGTGCATGTGCGTGTTTGTGTGCGTGTGCGTGTGCGTGTTCGTGTGCAAGTTCGTGCGTGTGCGGCTACGTGTGCGTGTGCGACTGCTTGTGCGTGTTCATGTGCATGTGCGTGTGTGTGCACATGTGTCTGGTGTGTTTACGTGTGTGTGCGTGTGCGTGGATGTGTGCTGTGTGCATCTGCGTGTGAGTGGGCATGTGCTTTGCGCGTGTTTGTGTGGGTGTGCGCGTGCGCAGATGCGTGTGCATGCGTGTGTGTGTGTGTGCTTGTGCGTGTGAGTGTGCGTGTGTGTGTGCGTGTGCGTTTCTTTCTGCGTGTGCTTGTGCGTGTGTGTGTGCGTGTGGGCGTGTGCCTATGTGTGTGTGTGTGAGTTGTGCGTGTGGTGTGTGCGTGTCCGTGTTCGCATGCGCGTGTGCATGTGCATGTGCGTGTGCATGCGTGTGTGAGTGCATGTGCGTGCACGTGAATGCGAATGTTTACACGTGCTCGTGTGCATCTGAGTGTGCATGTGCGCGTGTGCGTGTGTGTGTGCGTGTGTGTGCACATGTGCGTGTTCCTCTGTGCATGCGCATGTCACGCGGTGTGCGTGTGTATGTACGTACGCGTGTGTGTGTGCATTTGCGTGTGCGTGTGCGTGTGCGTGTGCTTGTGCGTGTGTGCGTGTGCGTGTGCGTGTGCGTGTTATTATGGTTGTACATATGCTTGCGTGTGCGTATGTGCATGTGAATATGGTGTTCTGCTTGTGCATGTGCGTGTGTGCGTGTGCATGTGCGTGTGTCATGTGTGTGTGCATGCGTGTGTGAGCGTGTGTACGTGTGCGTGTGCATGTGCGTGCGCGTGTGCGTGTGCATGTGCGTGTGCGTGTGCGTGTGCATGCGCATTTGCGTGTGTGTGTGCATGTTGCGTGTGCATGTGCGTGTGCTTTTACGTGTGCGTGTGCATGTGCGTGTGCGTGTGCGTGTGCGTGTGTGTGTGCGTGTGTGTGTGCATGTGCGTGTGCATGTGCGTCTGTGTGTGCATGTTCGTGTACATGTGATTGTGCGTGTGCGCGTGCGTGTGTTTGTACTTCTACATGTGCGTGCTTGTGTGTGTGCGTGTGCGTGCGCTGTGTCCCGCATGTGCGTGTGTGTGCGCATGTTCGTGTACGTGTGCGTTTGCGAGTGTGTGCTTGCGTGTGTCGTGTGTCGTGTACGTGTGCGTTTGTGTGTGCTTGTGTGTGTGTGCGTGTGCATGTGCATGTACTTCTGCATGTGCGTTTGCATGTGCGTTTGCGTGTGCGCGCGCAGTGTGCGCGCGCGCGTGTGTGCTGTGTGTGCGATGCGTGCGTGTGTGTGTGTGTGTCCATGTGTCCGTGTGCTTGAACATGTGCTTGTGCTTATATGTGTGTGCGTGCGTGTGCGTCCGCGTGCGCATGTGTGTGTACGTGGGCCTGTGCTTCTGTCATGTGCCTATGCATGTGTCTATTCATGTGCCTGTGCGTGTGTGTGTGCATGTGCATGTGCATGTGTGTGCACGTGTGCGTGTGTTTGTCGCCATGAATCCGTGTCAGATAGCCCCGATTGTGACCCGTCAACAAAAACGAATTGATGTAGCCTGTGCTTTATTGCTGCGTTGTGTGTGTGATGTAGCACGTGTCTGTGTATTAATTCAGTAAACGCGAGAAGTCCCTGTGCGATGTGCAATGTGAATCTGTGCGTAGTAATATTCGTGCCTGTGTGTGTGTGTACCACGTGTGCGTGTGTTTGTGCATGTCCGTGTCCGTGTGATTGTGTATGCACGTGTGCCTATGCATTTTGCATGTGTGTGTGTGTGTGCATGTTTCGTGTGTGCGCATGTCCGTGCTTGCATGTTCATGTGTGTTTGTGCGTGTGCGTGTGCGTGTGCGTGTGCGTGTGCGTGTGCGTGTGCGTGTGCGTGTGCGTGTCTATGTGCACATGTTCGTGTATCTATGTGTGCATGTTTATGTGTGCTTGTGCCTGTGCCTGTGCGTGCGCTTGTGCATGTGCGTGTGCGTGTGTGTGTGTGTGCGCGTGTTCGTGTACGTGTGCATTTGCATGTGTGCCTGCGCGTGTTCGTAAGTACGTGTGCGTGCATGTGTGTGCATGTACGTGTGCGTATGCGTATGCGTGTGTGTGTGCATACTTCTATATGCGTATGCGTGTGTGTGTGCGTGTGCGTGTGCATGTGCGTGCGCGCGCGCGTGTGTGTGTGTGTGCGCGTGTGCGTGGGCATGTGTGTGTTCCTGTGCGTGTCCGTGTGCTTGAACATGTGCGTGTGCGCTTATGCGTCGTGCGCATGTGCGTGTGCGTCTTCGCTTGTGCGTGTGTGATTGTACGTGTGTGCCTATGCCTGACTGCCTGTGCCTATGCGTGTGCGCATGTCCGTGTGCCTGTGCGTGTGGCATGTGGCTGCGTGTGCGTGTGTGCACATGTGCTTGTGTATGTGTGTGCGTGTCCGTGTCTGCGTGTGCATGTGTGTGTGCATGTGTGCCTGTACTTTTTGTGTGCGTGTGTGTGCATGTCCACGTGTCTGTGTGCGTGTCCGTGTGCATGTCTATGTGCGTGTGCATGTGCATGTGAGTGTGCGTGTGCGTGTGCGTGTGCAGTGTGCGTGTGCGTGTAAGCGTAAGTGTGTGTGACATGTTCGTGTACATGTGTTTGTTTAGTTGTGCATGCGTCTGTGTGCGTGTGCGTGTGCGTGTGTGTGTGTACATTCTGCATGTGCGTGTACGTGTGCGTGTGCTGTGAGTGAGCATTCAGGTGTGTGTGTGTGTGTGTGTGTGTGTGTGTATGTCTGTGCGCGTGTTCATGTACGTGTGTACCTATGTGCATCCATTTGTGTGTGCGTGTGCGTGCACAGCGTGCACGTGTGCGCATTGCATGTGCTTGTGTGTGTGCGTGTGTGTGTTTGTACTTCATACATGTGCGTGTGCGTGTGTGTGTGTGCGCGCGCGCGCGTGTGCGTGTGTGTGCGTGTGCGTGGGCATGTGTGTCCTTGTGTCCGTGTGCGTGAACATGTGCTTTCGTTTATGTGTGCATGCGTGTGCGCATGCGTCCGCTTGTGCGTGTGCGTGTACGTGTGCCTGTGCCTGTGCGTGTGCGTGTGCGTGTGTCTATCCGTGTGCCTGTTTGTGGGTGTGTGCCTGTGCGTGTGTGCGCACGTGTGTGTGTGTGTGTGTGTGTGTCCGTTTGTGCGTGTCCGTGTGCACATGTGCATGCTTGCGTGTGCACGTGTGCCTGTGCTTTTTGCTACGTGTGTGTGTGTGTGCACGTGTCTGTGTGTGCGTGTGCGTGTGCGTGTGTGTGTGCTGTGTGCGTGTGCGTGTGCGTGTGCGTGGACATGTGCTGCGTGTGTGCGTCTGCGTGTGCATGTGTGGGCATGTCTTTGCGTGTGTGCATGTGTGTGGGTGTGCGCGTGCGCAGATGCGTGTGCGTGCGTGTGTGTGTGCGCTTGTGCGTGTGAGTGTGCGTGCGTGTGCGCGTGTGCGTGTTCGTCTTCGTGCATGTGCTGTGTGCGTGTGCGTGTGTGTGAGCGACTGCGTGTGCGTGTTCGTGTGCGCATGTGCGTGTGTGTGTGAGTGTGCGTGTTGGTTGTGCGTGTCGCGTGTTCATGTACTTGTGTCATGTGTGTGTGCATCCGCGTGTGCATGTGAGTGCGCATGTGCGTGCACGTGTGTGTGCATGTGTGTGCTTGCGTGTGTCTGCGTGTGCATTTGACGTGCGTGTGTAGACGTGTGCGTGTGTGTGTGCGTGTGTGTGCACATGTGCGTGCACATGCGCGTGTGTGTGTGCATGCGCGTGCTGTGTGTGTGTGTGTGTGTGTGTGTGTATGTACGTGTGCGTGTTTGTGTGCGTGTGCGTGTCCGTGTGCGTGTGCATGTGCTTGTGACGTGTGAGTGTGTGTGTAAGTGTGCGTGTGCGTGTGCGTGCGTGCATTATGTTTGTACTGTATGCTTGCATGCGTGCATGTGCATGCGTGCGTGTGTTTCTGCTTGCGTGTGTGCTTGCGTGTGCATGTGCTGGTGTGTGCATGTGGGTGTGCAGTGCGTGTGTGTGTGCGTGTGTGCGTGTGCGTGTGCGTGTGCATGTGCGTGTGTGTGTGCGTGTGCGTGTGTGCGTGTGTGCAGTGTGCGTGTGCGTGTCCGTGTGCGTGTGTGTTTGCTTGTGCGTGATGTGAGTGTGTGTGCATGTGTGTGCGTGTGCGTTTCTTTCTACGGTATGTGCTTGGGCACGTGTGTGTGTGCGTGTGGGCGTGTGCCTGTGTGCATGTGTGTGAGTGTGTGTGTGCGTTGTGCTCGTGTCCGTGTGCATGTGCATGTGCACGTGTGCATTTTAGTGCACATGTCTGTGCTTGTGAGTGCATGTGCGAGTGCACGTGCATGCGAATATTTACACGTACTCGTGTGCATGTTCAGTGTCCGTGTGCGCGTGTCCGCGTGTGTGCGCACGAGCGTGTGCACATGTGCGTGTTCATGTGCGTGCGCATGCGTGCGTGTGTGTGCGCGCATATGTACGTGTGTGTGTGTGCGTGTGCGTGTGCGTGTGCATGTGCGTGTGTGTGCATGTGCGTGTGCGTGTGCTTGTGCGTGATTGCGTGTGCGTGTTCTTATGCGTTGTACATATGCTTGAGTGTGCGTATGTGCATGTGCGTATGGTTCTGCTTGTGCATGTGCTTGCGTGTGCATGTGCGTGTTCATGTGTGTGTGCATGCGTGTGTGTGTTTGTGCGTGTGATGTGTGCGTGTGCATGTCTGCATGTGCGTGTGCGTGTGCGTGTGCACGTGCGCATGTGTGCGTGTGTACGTGTGCGTGTTCGTGTGCGCATGTGTGTGCTTGCTTTTGCATGTGCGTGTGCGTGTGCGTGTGCGCCAGTTCGTGTGACGTGTGCGTTTACGTGTGCTTGTGCGTGTGTGTGTGCACGTGTGTTTGTACTTCTGTATGTGCGTGTGTGTTTGTACGTGTCTGCATGTGCATGTGCGTGTGTCGTGCATACGTGTGCGTGTGTGCATGTGTGTGTGCACGTGTTCATGTACGTGTTCGTTTGTGCGCTTGTGTGCTTGTGTGCGTGTCCGTGCTGTGCATGTGTACTTCTACATGTGCGTGTGCATGTGCGTGTGCGTGCGCGCGCGCGCTGCGCGAGTGCATGTGTGTGTGCGCGTGCGTGCATGTGCGTGTGTGATGTCTATGTGTCCGTGTCCGCTTGAACGGGTGTGCTTGTGCTTATGTGTTGTCGCGCGTGCGTGTGTGCGTCCACATGTGTATGCGTGTGTGTGTACGTGGGCCTGTGCCTGTGCATGTGCCTATGCATGTGTGTATTCGTGTGCCTGTGCGTGGGCATGTGCAGTGTGCGTGTGTGTCCCTATGCGTATGTGCGTGTGTGTGGGTCCTTGGGTGCATGTCTGTGTCCGTGTGTACTTGTGTGTGCACGTGTGCCTATCCTTTTTAGTGTGTGTGATGTGCATGTGCACGTGTCTGTGTGTGTGTGCGCGTTTGCGTGGGTTTGTATGTTTGTGCATGTGCGTGTGCGTGTGCATGTGTGTGTGACGTGTGCGCAAGTCATGTGTGGCATGTGTGTGCACATGTGTCGTGTACCGTGTGCGTTTACGTGTGCTTGTGCATGTGCGTGTGCACACGTGTGTTTGTACTTCTGCATGTGCATGTGTGCGCATGTGCGTGCGCTTGTGCATGTGCATGTGCGTGTGCGTGTGTGTGTGTGTGCAAGCGTGTTCGTGTACGTGTGCGTGTGTGTCATGTGCATGTGCGCGTGTGTCGTGTGCGTTTGCATGCATGTGTGCGTGTGTGTGCTTCGAGTGTGTGTGCGTGTGTGTCCTCGTGCGCGTCTGCGTGTGTGTGTGCGTGTGCGTGGGCGTGTGCGTGTCCTTGTGTTCATGTGCGTGTGAACATGTGCGTGTGCGCTTAAGTGTGTGCATGTGCGTGTGCGTGTGCATCCGCTTGTGCATGTGTGTGTATGTGGGCCTGTCCCTGTGCGAGTGTGCCTATGCGTGTGTCGTGTTCGTGTTACATGTGCGTGGGCATGTGCCTGTGCGTGTGTGTGCACGTGTGTGTGTGCGTGTGTTTGTGCGTGTCCGTGTCCGTGTGCGTGTGTGTGTGCACGTGTGCCTGTGCTTTTTACTGTGTGTGTGTGTGTGTGTGTGCACGCGTGTGTGTGTGTTTGTGTGTGTCCATGTCCGTGTGCATTGTGTGTGCACGTGTGCCTGTGCTTTTTGCTGCGTGTTTGTATGTGTGTGCACGTGTCATGTGTTTTTGCTGCGTGTGTGTGTCGCGTGTGCATGTGTGTGTGCGTGTGCGTGTGCGTTTGCACACGTGTGTGTGCACATGTTTGTGTACGTGTTCGTTTACGTATGCTTGTGCATTGTGCGTGTGCATGTGTTTGTACTTCTGCATGTGCATGTGCATGTGCGTGTGCATGCGCTTGTTCATGTGCGTGTGTGTGTGTGTGCTGCGTGTTCGTGTACGTGTGGGTGTTTGCGTTTGCATGTGCGTGTGTGTGTGCGCGCTGCGCGCACGCGTGTGTGTGTGCGTGTGCGTCTGCATGTGCGTGTGCGTGTGTGTGTGGGTGTGTGTCTGCATGTGCGTGTGTGTGTGCGTGTGCATGTGTGTGTGCGTGTGTGTGTGCCTGTGCGTGTGCGTCCGCGTGTGCATGTGTGTATACGTGTGAGCCTGTGCCTGTGCATGTGCCTATGCATGTGTGTATTCGTGTGCCTGTGCGTGGGCATGTGCATGTGCGTGTGTGTGCACGTGTGCGTGTGTTTGTGCATGTCCATGTCCGTGTGCATGTGTGTGTGCGACGTGTGCCTGTGCTTTTTGCTGCGTGTGTGTGTGCGTGTGCACGTGTCTGGGTGTGTGTCTGTGTGCGTGTTTGTATGTTTTTGCATGTGCGTGTGCGTGTGCATGTGTGTGTGAGTGTGCGTGTGCGTGTGCATGTGCGTGTGTGTGTGCATGTGCATGTGCACATGTTCGTGTACGTGTGCGTTTACGTGTGCATCTGTGCGTGTGCGTGTGCGTTTATGTGTATATGCATACTTGTATACCTGCAGTGCATGCGTGTGCGTGTGCGTGCGCTGTGTGCATGTGCGTGTGCGTGTATCGTGTGTGTGTGTGCACGTGTGTGCGTGTACGTGTGCGTTTTCATGTGTGTGCGCGGATGTTCGTGTACGTGTGCGTTTGCATGTGCTTCATGTGGGTGTGCGTGCAGGTGTGTGTACTTCTGCATGTGCATGTGTGTGCGAGCGCGCGCGTGTGTGCGTGCACGCGTGTCCGTGCACGCGCGTGTGTGTCCTTGTGTCCGTGTGCTTGAACATGTGCTTGCGCTTATGTGTGTGCGTGATGCGTGTGCGTGTGCATCCGCTTGTGCATGTGTGTGTATGTGGGCCTGTCCCTGTGCCTATGCATATGCGTGTGTCGTGTGTCGTGTGCCTGTGCGTGGGCACGTGTGCCTGTGCATGTGTACTTGTGCACGTGTGTGTGTGTGTGTGTGTTTGTGCGTGTCCGTGCACACGTGTGATTGTGTGTGCACGTGTGCGTGTGTGCGTAAGTCTGTGCTTGCAAGTGTGTGTGTGTGTGCACGTGTGCATGTACGTGTGTGTGTGTGTGTTTGTGTGCGTGTGCGTGTTCATGTCCGTGTGATCGTGTGTGTGCACGTGTGCCTGTGCTTTTTGCTGCGTGTGTGTGTGTTTGTGCACGTGTCTTGTGCGTGTTCGTGTGCACGTGTGTGTGTGCGTGTGCATGTGTGTGTGCGTGTGCGTCTGCGTCTGCGTGTGTGTGCACATGTTCGTGTACGTGTGCATCTGTACGTATGCTTGTGCGTGTGCGTGTGCATGTGTTTGTACTTCTGCATGTGCGATGTGCGTGTGCGTGTGCGTGCGCTTGTGCATGTGCGTGTGTGTGTGTGTGCGCATGTTCATGTACGTGTGCGTTTGCATGTGTGTGGGCGTGTTCGTGTACGTGTGCGTGTTGCTCTGTGCTTGTGTGTTGTGCTCTGTGTGTGTGTGTACTGTCTGCGTGTGCGTGTGTGTGCGCATGTGCGTGCTTGCGTGTGTCGTGTGTGTGTGATGTGCGCGTCCACGCGCATGTGCGCGCGCGTGTGTGTGTGCGTGTGCGTGGGCGTGTGTGTCCTTGTGTCCTGTGTGCTTGAACATGTGCTTGCGCTTATGTGTGTGCGTGTGTGTGCGTGTACGTCTGTGTGTATGCGTGTGTGTGTACATGGGCCTGTGCCTGTGTCGTGTGCCTATGCGTGTGTGCGTGTGTCGTGTGCCTGTGCGTGGGCATGTGCCTGTGCGTGTGTGTGCACCTGTGTGTGTGTTATCCGAGCCTGCGTGTTCGTGTCCATAGTGATTGTGTGTGCACGTGTGCCTATGCTTGCGTTTGTATGTGTGTTTGTCTGTGTGTGTGTGTGCATGTGCATCTGTGTGTGCGTGTGCGTGTGCGTGTGCGTGTGCGTCTGCGTGTGTTTGTGCATGTGCGTGTGCTTTTGTGGATGCGTGCATGCGTGCATCTGCGTGTGAGTGCGTGCATGTGCTTTGCGCGTGTTTGTGTGGATGTGCGCGTGCGCATGATGCGTGTGCCATGTGTGTGTGTCGTGTGCTGTGTGCGTGTCCGAGTGTGTATGCGTGTGTGCGCGTGTGCGTGCTTGTGTGTGCGTGTGCGTGCTGTGCATGTGTTTGCGTGTGCCTGTGTTTGTGTGTGCGAGCATGTGCGTGTGCGTGTGCGTTATGCGTGTCTCCTGTGCGTGTGCTTGTGCGTGTGCATGTGCATGTGCGTGTGCATGTGCAGTGTGCGTGTGCATGCGTGTATGTGAGAGCATGTGCGTGCACGTGCGTGTCGCATGTTTACACATGCTCGTATGCATGCGTGAGTATGTGTGCACATGTTCGTGTTTGCATGTGCGTTTATGTGTACTTGTGTGTGTGCGTGCGCTTGTGCATGTGCGTGCAAGCGTGTGTGTGCAGTGTGCGCGTGCGTGTTCATGTGTACGTGTGCGTTTGCATGTACATGTGCGCGTGTTGTGTACGTGTGCGTTTGCGTGTGCTCTGTGTGTGTGTGCGTGCGTGCGTGTGTGTGTACCTGTCTGCATGTGCGTGTGCGTGTGCGTGTGCGTGTGTGTGTGCTTGCGCGCCGCGCGCGCGTGTGTGTGTGTGCGTGTGTGTGGGCGTGTGTGTCCTTGTGTCCGTGTGCTTGAACATGTGCTTGCGCTACGTGTGTGTGCGTGTGCGTCTGCGTCTGCTTGTGCGTGTGTGTGTACGTGGGCCTATGTGCCGATTGCCTGTGCCTATGCGTAATGTAATGTTCGTAGGTGCCCTGTGTGTGGGCATACGAAGATCTGCGCGTGTGTGCTGCACGATGTGTGTGTATTTGTGCGTGTTCGTGTCCGTGTGATTGTGTGTGCACGTGTGCCTATGCTTTTTGCTGCGCGGTGTGTGTGTGTGTGCTTATACGTGTACTGTGTGCGTGTCCGTGTGCGCATGTGCTGTGTGTTTGCTTGCATGTGTCTGTGGGTGTGCGTGTGCATGTGCGTGTGCGTGTGCGTGTGTGTGCACATGTTCGTGTACATGTGCGTTTACGTGTGCTTATGCATGTGCGTGTGCGTGTGTTTGTACTTCTGCATGTGCGTGTGCGCTGTGCGTATGAGTGTATGTGCGCTTGTGCATGTGCGTGTGAGAGTGTGTGTGTGTAGTTGTGTGTGTGCTTGTTCGTGTACGCATGTGAGTTTGCATGTGTGTGCACGTGTTCAGGTACGTGTGCGTTTGCATGTACTTGTGTGTGTGCGTGTGTGTGTACTTGTACTTCGTGCAAGTGTGCGTGTGCGCGCATGTGTGTACTTGCATACGCGCGCTGCGCGCAGCGCGTGTGTCGTGTGTGGTGTGTGTGTGTGTGTGTGTGTGCGCGTGTGCATGGGTATGTGTGTCCTTGATGTCCGTGTGCTGTGAACATGTGCGTATGCGCTTATGTGTGTGTGTGTGCGTGTGCGTCCGCTTGTTTGTGTGTGTGTACGTGGGCCTGTGCCGTTGTCCTGTGCCTATGCGTGTGTCTGTTCGTGTGCCTGTGTGTGGGCATGTGCCTGCGCGTGTGTGTGCACGTGTGTGTGTGTTTGTGCGTGTTCGTGTCCGTGTGATTGTGCTTGTGCACGTAAGCCTATGCTTTTTGCTGCGCATATGTGTGTGTGTGCGTGTGCACGTGTCTGTGTGCATGTCCGTGTGCACGTCTGTGTGTTTGTGCATGCATGCATGTGTGTGTGCGTGTGCATGTGTGCGTGTGCGTGTGCGTCTGTGTGTGCACATGTTCGCCTGTACATGTGCGTTTACGTGTGCTGCGTGCATGTGCGTGTGCGTTTACGTGTTTGTACTGTCTGCATGTGCGTGTACGTGTGCGTGTGCGTGCGCTTGTGCATGTGCGTGTGAGTGTGTGTGTGTGTGTGCACTTGTTCGTGTACGTGTGAGTTTGCATGTGTGTGCACGTGTTCAGGTACGTGTGCGTTTGCATGTACTTGTGTGTGTACGTGTGTGTGTGTGTACTTCTGCATGTGTGTGTGCATGTGTGTATGCATACGCGCGCGCTGCGCGCGTGTGTGTGTGTGTGTGTGCGCGTGTGCATGGGCATGTGTGTCCTTGTGTCCGTGTGCTTGCGTTCGTGTGCATGCGTTTGTGTGCATGTTCATGTCCGTGTGCGTGTCCGCATGTGGGTGTGCGTGAGCGTTCTTGTGTGTGCCTGTTCATCTCCGTGTGTGTGTCTGTGTGGGTGTGCATGTGCGTGCGTGCGTGTGTGTGTGTGTGCGCGTATGCGTGTGTGTGTGCGTGTGCATGTGCATATGCATGTGCATGCGTGTGCATGTGCGTGTACGTGTGCTTGGGTGTGAGTGCGTGTGCGTGTGCCTATGTCTATGTGTGTGGTGGTGTGTGTGTCCATGTGCATGAGCGTGTGCGTGTGTGCGTATGTACGTGTGTGTTGCTTCCTTGGGCGAGTGTGTGTGCGTGTGTACTTGTGCGTGTGCGTGTGCGTGTGTGTGTGTGTGTGTGTGTGCGTGTGTGCGTGTGCGGTTGTGTGTGCATGTAAGTGTGGGCGTGTGTGCGTTCGTGCGTGTGCGTGTGCGTGTGCGTGTGCGTGTGTGTGCCTTTGCTTGTGCGTGTACCTGTGCGTGGGTGTGAGTGAGCATCTGGGTGTGTGTGTGTGTTTATGTGTGTATGCATGCGTGTGTACCTGTGTGCATCCGTTTGCATGTGCGTGTGTGTGCGCGTGAGCATGTGCGTATGTGTGTGTGCGCATGTGTGTGTACGTGTGCGTGTGTGTGTGTGTGCACATGTGCATGCTTGTATGTGCATTTGCGTGTTCGTGTTTGTGTGCGTGTGCTTGTGCATCTGCATCTGCGTGTGCGTGTGTGTGCATGCGTGCGGGCATGTGTGTGCGTGTGCGCGTGCACATGCGTGCGTGTGTGCGTGTGCGTGTGCGTGTGCTTGATGTGAGTGCGTGTGCGTGTGCTTAGGTGTGAGTGCGTGTCCATGTGCATGAGCTTGTGCGTGTTTGCGTATGTATGTGTTTGTGCGTCCTTGGGTGAGTCTATGTGCGTGTGTACTTGTGTGTGCGTGTGCGTGTGAGTGTGCGTGTGTGTGTTTCATGTTGCTTTTGCGTGTGCTTGTGTGTGTGTGTGGTGCGCGTGTGCGACTGGTGTGTGCATGTAAGTGTGGGCGTGGTGTGTGTGTGTGCGTGTGCGTGTGCGTGTACGTGTGTCTATGTGTGTGCGTGTGCGTGTGTGTGTTCGTGTGCATGTGCGTGTGCATGTTGTGTGCATGTGCGTGTGCGTGTGGTGCCTGTTGCTTGTGCGTGTACCTAATGCATGGGTGTTGCGTGAGCATCTGCGTGTGTGTGTATGTTTATGTGGTGGATGCATACGTGTGTACACTGTGCATCCGTTTGCATGTGCGGTGTTTGCGCGGAGCATGTGGGTATGTGGTGTGTGCGCATGTGTGTGTACGTGGCGTGTGTGTGTGTGTGCCATGTTATGCTTTTGTGCATTTGCGTGTTTCGGGTTTTGTGTGCGTGTGGCCTTGTCCATCTGCATCTGCGTGTGCGTTTTTTTTGTTTTTGTGCATGCGTGCGGGCAATGTGTGTTCGTGTGCGCGTGCACATGCGTGCGGTGTGCGTGTGCGTGTGCGTGTGCTTGATGGAGTGCGTGTGCGTGGTCTTAGGTGGTGAGTGCTGGTCCATGTGCCATTAGCCTTGTGCGTGTTTGCGTATGTATGTGTTTGTGCGTACTTGGGTGCGTTATGTGCGTGTGTACTGTGTGTGTGCGGGTGCGTTGAGTGTGCGTGTGTGTTTGCATGTGCGTTTGCGTGTGCTTGTGTGTGTGTGTGTGCGCGTGTGCGACTGTTGTTGCATGTAAGTGTGGGCGTGTGTGTGTGTGTGCGTGTGCGTGTGCGTGTACGTGTGTCTATGTGTGTGCGTGTGCGTGTGTGTGTTCGTGTGCATGTGCGTGTGCATGTGTGTGCATGTGCGTGTGCGTGTGTGTGCCTGTGCTTGTGCGTGTACCTATGCATGGGTGTGCGTGAGCATCTGCGTGTGTGTGTATGTTTATGTGTGGATGCATACGTGTGTACCTGTGCGTGTGTGTGAGTGAGCATGTGTGTGGGTGTGTGTGTGTGTGTGTGTGTGTGTGCGCGCACGCGCGTGTGTGTGCGTGCGCGTGTATGTGTCGGTGTGTGTGTACTTGTGTGCGTGCATGTTCGTGTGCGCGTGCGCGCGGGCGCGTGTTTGTGTGCGTGTGTGTGTGCACATTTCTATGGATGCGTGTGCGTGTGTGAGTGCGTGTGCGTGTGCGTGTGCGTGTGCGTGTGCATGTGCGACTACTTCTGTGTGTTCGCGTGACGCATGCGGGTGCGTGTGGGTGTGTGTGTGTGCATGAGTGTGGGTGTGTGTTGCACGTGCGGTGTGTGTGTGTGTGTGGGTGTGCGTGTACTTGTGCTGTGTGTGTGTGTTGTGTGCGTGTGCGTGTGCGTATTCGGGTGGTGGTGTGTCAGTCATGTATGCATGGTGCGTGTGGTGTATGTGCATGCGTGTGGGTGGTGTGCGTGTGCATGTGCGTGGTGTGTGTGCGTGTGCGTGTGGTGTGTGCGCATATGTGTGTGTGTGTGTCTTGTGCACGTGTGTGAGTGTGTGTGCGTGTGGGTGTGCGTGTGCGTGTGCGTGTGCGTGTGCGGTGCGTGTCCATCTGCGTGTGCGTGTGCGTGTGCGTGTTCGCGTGCCTGTGCGTGTGCGTGTGCGTGGGCATGTGCATGTGCACGTTCATGTGCATGTGCTTCTGTCTGTGTGTGTGTGTCCGCGTCTGCATGTGTGTGCTTGCGTGTGCGTGTGTGTGCTTGCGTGGGTTTGTGTGTGTGTATGTGTGCATGTGTGTGTGCGTGTGTGCGTGCGTGTGCATGTGCATTTGCGTGTGCGTGCGCGTGTGCATGTGCGTGTGCTTGTGCGTTTGTGTGTGAGTGTGAGTGTGTGTGCGTGCGTATGTGCTTGTGTGGATGCGTGCGTGTGTGTGTGGGTTTACATGTGTGCGTGTGCGTGTGTGTGAGTGAGCATCTAGGTGTGTGTGTGTGTGTGTGTGTGTGTGTGTTTTCGTGTGTGTGCATGTGTGTGTACCTATGTGCATCCATTTACATGTGCGTGCATGTGCGTGTGTGTGTGTGTGTGCGTGTGCATGTGCGTGTGCATGTTTGTGTGTTTATGCGTGTGCGTGTGTGCGCATATGCGTGCTTGCATGTTCATTTATGTGTTCGTGTGCGTGTGTGTGCTTATGCATCTGCATGTGCGTGTACGTGTGTGCGTGTGCGTGTATCTATATGTTCATGTGTGTGCGTGCATGAGCGTGCGTGCGTGTGCATGTTCATGTGTGTGTGCGTGTGCGCATGTGGGTGTGCGTGTGTGTGTGTGTGCGTGTGGATGTGCTTCTGTGTGTGCATGTGGGTGTGCATAAGTGCGTGTGCGTGCATGTGTGTGCATGTGTGTGTGTATACGTATGCGTGTGTGTGTGCGTGTGCGTGTGCGTATGCGTGTGTGTGTGCATGTGCATCTGCGTGTGCGTATACGTTTGTGTGCATGTTCACGTATGTGTGCATGTGCGTGTTCATGTGTGTGTGCGTGTATGTGAGCATGTGCGTGTGCCTATGCGTGTGCACATGTGCGTGTGCGTCTTTGTGTGTGTGTGCATGTGCGTGTGTGTGAGTGACTGCGTGTGCGTGTTTGTGTGCGCATGTGCGTGTGCGTGTGTGTGCGTGTGCGTGTTTTTGTTTGTGTGCGTGTTCATGTACTTGTGCATGTGTGTGTGTCCGCGTGTGCATGTGTGTGCTTGTGTGTGCGTGTGTGTTTACGTGCGCGTGTGCGTGTGAGTGTGCATGCGCGTTTGCGTGAGCGTGTGCATGTGAGTGTGAGTGTGAGTGTGAGTGTAAGTGTGCGTGTGTGTGAGCGTGCGTGCGTGTGTTTGTTCTGTTGTGCATGTGTCTGTGTCTGTGTGTGCGTGTGCGTGTGTGTGTGTGCATTTGCGTGTGCATGTACTTGTGCATGTCTGTGAGTGAGCATTCAGGTGTGTGTGTGTGTGTTTGTGTGTGTGTGTGTTTATGTGCGTGTGTACCTATGTGCATCCATTTGTGTGTGCGTGTGCGTGCGTGCGTGCACATGCGCATTCCTGTGCATCTGCGCTTGTGTTTGCGCATGCATGTCTATGCGCGTGTGTGTGTGTGTGCGTGTGCGCGTGTGCATGTTCGTGCGCGTGTGTGTGTGCGTGTGCGTGTGCGTGTGCATGTGTGTGCGTGCGTGCGTGTGTGCGTGTGCGTGTTTTTGTGGGTGTGTGTGTTCATTTGCGTGTGCCTGTGTGTGTGTCTGTCTGTCCGTGTGTGCATGTGTCTGCACATGTGCGGGCTTGCGTGTGCGTGTGTGTGCTTGCATGTGTTTGTGTGTGCGTGTGTGTGTGCGTGTGCGTGTGCGTGTGCGTGTGCATGTGCGTGTGTGTGTGTGTGTGTGCGTGTGTGCATGTGTGCGTGTGTGCATGTGTGTGTGTGTGTGTGTGCGTGCGTGCATGTTTGTGTGTGTGTCTTTGTGCGTGCAAGCGTGTGTGTGCGTTCGTGCGTGTGGATGTGTGTGGGTGTCCATGTGTGTGTGTGTGCGTGCGCATGTGCGTGTGCGTCTTCGTGTGTGTGTGCGTGTGCGTGTGTGTGAACGACTGCGTGTGCGTGTTCGTGTGTGCATGTGCGTGAGCGTGTGCATGTGGGTGTGTGTGCGTGTGCGCGTTTTTGTTTGTGTGTGTGTTCATGTACTTGTGCCTCTGTGTGTGTGTGTCCGCATGTGCATTTGTGTGCGCATGTGGGTGCTTGTGTGTGCGTGTGTGTGCTTGCGTGTGTCTGCGTGTGCGTTTACGTGCGCGTGTGCGTGTGCGTGCACATGCATGTGTGTGTGCGTGTGCGTTTACGTGCGCGTGTGCATGTGCGTGTGCGTGTGCGTGTACATGTGCATGTGAGTGTGAGTGTGAGTGTAATTGTGCATGTGTGTGAGCGTGCGTGCGTGTGTTTGTACTGTTGTGCATGTGTGTGTGTGTGTGTGTGTGTGTGTGTGTGTGTGTGTCTGTGCGTGTGTGTGTGCATTTGCGTGTACCTGTGCGTGTGTGTGTGTGTGTGTGTGTGTGTGTGTGTGTTTATGTGCATGTTTACCTATGTGCATCCATTTGTGTGTGCATGTGCGTGTGGATGTGCGCGTGTGCATGTTCATGTGCGTGTGTGTGTGCGTGCGCATGTGCGTGTGCGTGTGCGTGCGTGTGCGTGTGTGTGCGTGTGCGTGTGCATGTTCATTTGCGTGTGCCTGTGTGTGTGTGTCCGCGTGTGCGTGTGTCTGCACATGTGTGTGCTTGCGTGTGTGTGTGTGCTTGTGTGTGTTTGTGTGTGTGTGCGTGCGTGTGCGTGTGCGTGTGCATGTGCATGTGCGTGTGTGTCTGTGTGTGTGCGTGCGTGTGTGCATGTGTGTGTGTGTGTGCGTGCATGCATGTGTGTGTGTCTTTGTGCGTGCAAGCGTGTGTGTGTGCGTGCGTGTGTGTGTGCGTGTGTGCCTGTGCATGTGCGTGCGCATGTACTTGTGCATGTGTGTGAGTGAGCATTTGGGTGTGTGTGTGTGTGTGTGTGTTTATGTGTGTGTACATGCATGTGTACTTGTGTGCATCCGTTTTTGTGTGCGTGTGCGTGTGCGCGTGCGTGTCTGTCTGTGCGTGCGTGTGTGCGATCGTGCGTGTGTAAGTGCTTGCATGCGCGTGCACGTGTGTGCGTGCATAACAATCCATCCTGGCCCCTTGTGCAGCTAACCAATCGATACCAAGATAACTCCATAGGAGCCCAAAGGAAGGATACGAAGATCTGAGGTGTTGTTGAAAGATTTGTGTGTGTGTGTGTGCATGTGCGTATGCGTGTGAGTGTGTGTATGCCTCTGTGTGTGCGTGTGCGTGTGCGTGTGTGCATGTGCGTGCTTGCATATGCATTTTCTTGTGCGTGTGCGTGTGCGTGTGCTTGTGCGTGTGCGTGTGCATGTGCGTGTGCGTGTTCGTGTGCGTGTGCGTGTGCAGTTGCGCATGTGCGTGTGGTTGTGCAAGTGCGTGCTCATGTGTGTGTGTGTGTGGGTGTGGGTGTGCGTGTGCGTTTGCGTGTGTGTGTGCGTGTGCGTGTGTGTGTTCGTGTGTGTGTTCGTGTGTGTGTGCGTGTTCGTGTGTGTGTGCGTGTGGGTGTGTGCGTGCGTGTGCATGTGCGTGTGCGTGTGCGTGTGGTTGTGCAAGTGCGTGTTCGTGTGCGTGTGTGTGTGGGTGTGTGTGTGTGCGTGTGCGTGCGTGTGTGTGCGTATGCGTGTGTGTGTGTGTGTGTGCTTGGGTATGGTGTGTGTGTTCGTGTCTGCATGTGCGTGTGCGTGTGGGTGTGTGTGAGTGTGTGCGTGTGCGTGTGCTTGTGTGTGTGCGTGTGCTTGTGCGTGTGCGTGTGCAGGTGCGTGTGCGTGTTCGTGTGTGTGTGCAGTTGCGTGTGCGTGTGCAGTTGCGCATGTGTGTGTGGTTGTGCAAGTGCGTGTTCGTGTGCGTGTGCGTGTGGTTGTGCATGTGCGTGTGCGTGTGGTTGTGCAAGTGCGTGTTTGTGTGCGTGTGCGTGTGGGTGTGTGTGTGTGTGTGCGTGCGTGTGTGTGTGTGTGTGTGCGTGTGCGTGTGTGTGTGTGCTTGGGTATAGTGTGCGTGTTCGTGTCTGCATGTTTGTGTGCGTGTGGGTGTGTGTGTGTGTGCATGTGCGTGTGCATGTTTGAGTGTGTGTGTGTGCGCATGTGTGTGCTTGTATGTGCATGTGCGTGTGCGTGTGCGTGTGTGTATGCGTGTACGTGCATGTGCTTATGCATGTGTGTGTGTGTGCGTGTTCGTGTGCGTGTGGGTGTGTGTGTGTGTGCGCGCGTGTGCGTGTGGGTGTGTGTGCGTATGTGCGTATGCGTGTGTGCATGTGCGTGCATGCATGTGTGTGTGTGTGTGCGTGTGCGTATGCGTGTGCGTTTGCATGTGCGTGTGTGTGTGTGAATCCTTGTGCACTTGTGTGAGCGTGTGTGTGTGTGTGTGTGTATGTGCGTGCACGTGTGCATGCTTGTGTGCGCGTGTGTCCTTACGTGTGTGTTTGTATGTTTGTGTTTGGGTGCATGTGTGTTTGTGTGTGCACCTACATTTGTCCCTTTCCGTGTGCGTGTTCCTGTGTGTGTGCACATGCGTGTGGGTGCGCGTGTGTGTGTGCATGTGCATGTGCGTGTGTGTGTTCGTGTGCGTGTGCGTGTGCGTGTGTGTGTGCGTGTTCGTGGGTGTTTGTATGAGGGGTGTGTGCTTTTGTGTGCGTGTGCGTCATTTCGTGTGTGTTTGTGGTTTTTTGTGGGTACGTGTGTGTGCATGTGCAAGTGTGTGTGTGTGGGTGTGAGTGCACATGTGAGTGTGTGTGTGCGTGTTAGTGTGCATGTGTGTGTGTGTGTGCGTGTGATTGTGCGTGTGTGGTCGCGTGTGTATGTCCATGTGCATGTGTGCGTGTGCGTGTCCGTGTGAGTGCGCATTGTGCGTGCGGGTGCGTGTGTGTGCGTGTGCGTGTGAGTGTCCGTTTATGTGTGTGTGTGTGTGCATGTGTGTTTGCGTGTGCGTGTCGCGCGTGTGTGCATCTGTTTGTGAGTGCGCATGGGCGTGTGCGTGTGCATGTGTGCATGTACGTACGCATGTCTGTCTGTGCGATACGTGTGTGTGTGTGTGCTTGCATTCGTGTGCGTGTGTGTGTGTGCGTAAAAATCTATCCTGTGCCATGTGTGCAGATAACTTATGTCCGTGTGCCTGTGCATAACTGCATTGTGCATGTGCATCGGCATGGGCATTGGCGTGGGTGTGCATGTGTGCTTTTGTGTGTGCGTGCTTCCTTATGTGTGTGCGTGGGCGTGTGCATGTCCGTAGTCCGTGTGCAGTGTGCGTGTGCATTTCCATGTGCATGTGCATGTGCGTGTGTATGTGCATTTTGTGTGTGTGTGCGTGTGCGTGTGAATCGTGCGTGAGCGTGTCCTTACGTGTGTATTTGTATGTTTGTGTGGGTGCATGTGTGTGTGGGTGGGCCTGCATGTGTCCGTGTCCGTGTGTGTGTGTCGTGTGAATGTGATGCGCGTACGTGTGCATGGGCGTGTGCATGGGCGTGTGCGTGGGCGTGTGTGTTTGTACGTGTGCATGTGCATGTGCGTGTACGTGGGCGTGGGCATGTGCGTGTGCGTCTGTGAGTGCGTATGCGTGTGCATGTGCATGTACGCGTGTTCGTTCGCGTATGCATGTGCATGAGTGCTTGTCCGTGTGCGTGTGCGTATGCGTATGCATGTGCATATATATGTGCGGTGTGCGTGTGCATTTGCATGTGCGTGTTCCTGTTGCGCATGTATGCCTGTGCCTGTGCTTGTGCATGTGCGTGTGCGTGTGCGTGTGGGTGTGCATGCGGGTGTGCATGCATATGTGCGTGTGCATACTGGTCCTGTATGTGTTTGTTTTTGTGCCTGTGTGTACGTGGGTGTGTGTGTGCGTGTGCGTATGTGTGTGTGTGTGCGCGCGCGCGCGTGTGTGTGTGCGTGTGCATGTGTGCATATGTGCGTGTGCGTGTGTGCGTGTGCCTGTGTGTGTGCATTCATGTGTTTGTGTGTGTGTGTGTGTGCTGCACGTGTGGGTGTGCAAGTGGGTGCGTGTGTGTGTGCATGTGGCTGTGTGTGTGTGCATGTGCGTGCGTGTGTTCGTGTGCATGTGCGTGTGCATGTGTGTGTGTCCTTTTGTTTGCGCATGCGTCCTTATGTGTGTGTTTGCATTTGGGTGTGGGTGTGCGTGTGTGTATGCGTGTGCGTGTGTGTGTGTGTGTCATGTGCATGTGGGTGTGTGTGTGTGTGTGTGTTTGTGTGTGTGGGTATTAATGCATATGTGCATGTGCGTGTGCGTATGCGTGTTTGTGTTTGTGTGCGTGAGTCCATGTGTCGTGTGCGTGTACGTGTGCTGTGTGCATGTGCGTGTGTGTGTGTGGGCATGGGTGTGTGTGTGTGCATATGTGCTTTGCGTGTGCGTATGCGTGCTGTCCTGTACGTGTGTGCATCATTGTGCACGTGTGTGCGTGTGCATGTGCGTGTGCATGCTTCCGTGTGCATGTGCGTGTGTATGTGCATATGCGTGTGCATGCATGTGTGTGCGTGTGAATGTGCATGTGAGCGTGTCCTTACGTGTGTAT
>CM034155.1:675493203-675500703 GCA_019776745.2 Taxus chinensis
AGTTGTAGATGTACGTGTTCAGTGTGCGCATGTGCATGTGTGGTTGTGCAAGTGCATGTTCGTGTGTGTGTGCATGTGCGTGTGGGTGCGTGTGTGCGTGTGCGTGTGGTTGTGCAAGTGTATGTGCGTGTGCCGTGTGCGCGTGCATGCACATGTGCGTGTATGTGTGCATGTGGTGTGTGTGTGTGCTTGTGCGTGTGGGTGTGTGTGTGCGTGTGCGTGCGTGTGTGTGTGCGTGTGCGTGTGCATATGTGTGTGCGTGTGTGTGTGTGTGCTTGGGTATGAGTGCATGTGCGTGTGTGTGTGGCTGCATGTGCGTGTTCGTGTCTGCATGTGTGTGTGCGTGTGGGTGTGTGTGCGTGCATGTGTGTGCGTGTGTGCGTGTGTGTGCGTGTGCATGTGTGAGTGTGTGTGTGTGCGCATGTGTGTGCTTGCATGTGCCAGTGCGTGTGCGTGTGTGTATTGGTGTGTGTGCGTGTTCATGTGCATGTGGGTGTGTGTGTGCGTGCGTGTGTGTGTGTGTGCGTATGTGCGTATGCATGTGTGTGTGTGTGTGTGTGTGTGTGTGTGTGTGTGTCTGTGTGTGTGTGGTGGTGTATGTGTGTGCGTGCGCGTATGTGTGTGCGTGTGCGTATGCGTGTGTGTGCGCGTGTGTGCATCATTGTGCACGTGTGTGAGCGTGTGTGCGTGTGCGTGTGCGTGTGCGTGCTTGCGTGTGCATGTGCATGTGCGTGTGCGTATGCGTGTGCATGCGTGTGTGTGTGTGCGCCTGTGCGTGTGTGCGTGCCTGCATGTGCATTTGCATGTGCATGTGTGTGTGCATGTGCATGTGCATGTGCGTGTGCGCGCGCATGTGCATGTGCATGTGCGTGTGCATGTGCGTGTATTTGTGTGTTCGTGGGTGTGCATGCATGTGTGTGTTCATGTCTATGTGCGTATGCGCATCTGCGTGTGCATGTGTGTGTGTTCGTGTGTGTGTGTGTGTGCGCATATGCATGTGTGTGCGTGTGTATGCGTGTTCGTGTGCGTGTGTGTGTGCCTCTGTTTGTGTGTTGGTGTGCTTGTCCCTGTGTGTGTGCGTGTGCGTGTGTGCGTGTGCGTACGCGTGTTCGTGTGTGTGTGCGTGTGCGTGTTCGTGTTCGTGTGCGTGTGCATGTCTGTGTGCGTGTTCATGTGCGTGTGCGTGTGCATGTGCGTGTTCGTGTGTGTGTGTGCGTGTTCGTGTGCGTGTGCTTGTGCATGTGCAGGTTCGTGTGCGCAATGTTGCGTGTGATGTCATGTGGGTGCGTGTGCGTGTGTGTGTGTGTGCGTGCGCATATGCATGTGCGTGCGTGTGTATGCGTGTGCGTGTGCGTGTGCCTCTGTGTGTGTGGTGGGGGTGTGCTGTCCCCTGTGTTTGTGCGTGTGCGTGTGTGCAATATGTACTTGAGTGTGTGCTTGTGCGTTTTGCGTGTGCGTTTTGCATTGCCGGCATTTGCTTGTGCTGCTCATTTGCTTGTGCTGCTCGGATGTGTGGTCTGTGTGTGTGTGACCTGTGCGTTCTTGCAATGGCATTGATGTGCATGTGCAATGTGGTGTGCATTGAGCAAGCAAGGTTGTGGCTTCGTGTGTGTGTCAGTGTGCGTGTGCCTGATTGTTTTTTGCGTGTGCGGTGTGCGATTGTGGCTTGCATGTGCGTCTGCATTTGCGTGTGCGTGTGGTGTGTTACTGTGTACGTGGTGCGAGTGTCTTGCCGTGGCGTGTTGCGTGCGTAGTGGCGTATGTGGTGTGGTGTGCTGTACATTTCCCCTGTGTGTTGTGTGTTTAATGTGTGAATGCATCAGTATACCTAGTGCATCCGTTTTCATGTGTGTTCGTGCGTGTGCGTGTGTGTGTGCATGTGCGTGTATCTGTGTGTGCGTGCATGTTCATGAATGTGTGTGCATGTTCATGTGCGTGTGCGCATGTGGTTGTGCGTGTGAATGTGGGTCTGCGTGTGCGTGTGCGTGTGCACATGTGTGTGTGCGTGTGGGTGGGTGCCCTGCGTGTGGTGCGTGCGTGTGTGCGTGTGCATGTGCGTGTGTGTGTGTGCGTGTGCGTGTGTGTGTGTGTGGATGTGCGTGTGCCTGCACATGCGTGTGTGCGTGCGTGTGCTTGATGTGAGTGTGTGTGCGTGTGCTTGGGAGTGACTGCGTGTGTGTGTGCGTGTGCATGTGTGTGTGTGTGTGGGTGTGCGTGTGGGTGTGCGTGTGCATATGTGTATGTGCGAATTTTCGCGTGTGACGTCCTTGGCGCACGTTTGTGCCATGTGTACTTTGTTGTTCGTGTGCCTGTGGCGTGTGCGCGCACGTTTGTGCAATGTCTGTGCATTCGGTGCGTCAGTGTCGTCTTCTGCGTGTGCGGTTGGCATGTGCTTGGCATGTGCGACTGCTTTGGGCGTGTTTCTTGTGTGCATGTGCGTGTGCGTGCGCGTGTGGGTGTGTGTGCATGTGCGTGTACGTGTGCATGTGTGTGGGTCGTGTGTGTGTGCGTGTGCGTGTGGGTGTGTGTGCGTGTGCATTTGTGTGTGCGTGTGCTTGTGCGTGTGCATGTGCGTGTGCGCGTGCCTGTGCGTGTGCGTGTGCGTATGTGTATGCGTGTGCATGTACGTGCGCGTGTGTGTGTGCGTGTACGTGTGTGTGTGCGTGTGTGTGTGCGTGTGTGCATGTGCGTATGCGTGTGCGTGTGTGTGTGCATGTGCGTGTGTGCGTATGTGCGTGTGTGCGTCCTTATACACGTGTGTGAGCGTGTGTGCCTGTGCTTGTGCGTGTGCGTTTGCGTGTGCATATGCGTGCATGTACGTGCGTGTGTACTTGTGTGTATGTGTGTGTGTGTGCGTGTTTCCCTGCGCATGGGCTTGTTCGTGTGCGTGTGCGTGTGTGTGTGCGTACGTGGGTGAGTGTGCATTTGCTTGTGTGTTTGCGTGTGTATGTGTGCATGTGTGCGTGTGTGTGTGCGTGTGCGTGCAAGTGCGTGTGTGTGTCCTTATGTGTGTACTTACGTGTGTGTGTGCATGGGTTTGTCCGTGAGCTTGTGCATGTGCGTGTGTTTATGCGTGTATGTGTCTGTGTGTTTGTCTATTTGCATGTGCGTGTGTGTGTGCGTGTGTGCATGTGTGTGTGTGTGCATGCGCGTGTGCGTGTGCGTGGGCATGTGCGTGTGTGTATGGGTGTGCATGTGACGTATGTATGTACGTGTGCGTGTGCGTGTGTGTGCATGTGTGTGTACGTGCATGTATTTGTGCGTGAGCGAGTGCGTGTGTGTGTGCATGTGTCAGTGTGCTTGTGCGTGTACGTTGTGCATGTTCATGTACGTGTGCATGTGCATGTACATGTGCGTGTTCGTGTACGTGTGCGTGTTCGTGTACGTGTCAGTGTGTGTGCTTGTGCGTGTACGTGTGCGTGTGCATGTCACGTGTGTGTGTTCGTGTAAGTGTGTGTGTTCGTGTACGTGTGTCATGTGCGTGTGTGCGTGTGCGTGTAAGTGTGCGCTTGTGCGTGTGCATGTGCATGTGTGTGTGCTTATCCGTGCGTGGATGCGTGTGCGTGTGCATGTGCGTGTGCGTGTACATGTGAGTGTGCCTGTGCGGGTGTGTGTGTGTGCTTGTTCATGTGCGTGTGCATTGTCCGCATGTGCGTGAGCATGTACGCGTGTGTGTACATGCGTGCGTATGTGTGTGTCCGTGTGTACGTGTGTGCGTGTGTATCATGTGCGTGTGCGTACGCGTGTGCAGTGTGCATGTGTGCGTGTGTGTGTGTGCATGTGCTTTTGTGTGTACGTGTGCGTGTGCATGTCCTTGCGTGTGTGTGCTTGCGTGTGCATGTGCGTGTGTTTGTGCATGAGCTTATGCATGTGCATGTGTGTTGTGCATGTGCGTGTGCGTGTATGTGTGTGTGTGCGTCCTTATGCACGTGTGCATGTGCGTGTGTGCGTGTGTGCGTGTGCATGTGCGTGTCTGCGTGGGCATGTGCATGTGCGTGGGCATGTGTGTGTGTGCGTGTGCTTATGCCCGTGCATATGACTGTGTATGCATGTGAGTGTGGGTGTGCGAGTGTGTGTGCGTGTACGCGTATTTGTGCGTGAGTGAGTGCGTCTGTGTGTGCATGTGCATGTGTGTGTGTGTGTATGTGTGCGTGTGTGTGTGCAGTGTGCATGTGCGTGTGTGTGTATGTGTGCGTGTGTGTGTGCATGTACATGTGCGTGTGTGCGTGTGCGTGTCTGTGTGCGTATGCGTGTGCATGTGCATGTGCATATGCATGTGTCAGTATGCATGTGCATGTGCGTGTGCGTGTGCGTGTGCGTGTGTGTATGCATGTGAGTGTGTGTGTCGCGTGTGTAGGTGTGTTATGCGTGTGAGTGTGCATGTAGTTGTGTGTGTGTGGTGCGCGTACATTGTGCGTGCGCGTGTGTGTATTCGTGTGCACGTGCGCGTGCGTGTTGCGTGTGCGTGTGCGTGTATGTGTACGTACGTGTGCGCTGTGCATGTGCCTGTGCGTGTGCGTGTGCCTGTGTATCCGTGTGCCTGTATGTGTGTTCGTGTGCGTGAGTCGTGTGCGTGTGCAGTGTACGTGTGCGTGTGTATGTGTGCGTGTGCGTGTGCGTGTGCATGTGCGTGTGCATGTGCGGTGTGTGTGTGCATGTGAGTGTGCGTGCGTGCGTGTGTGTGCGTGCATGTGCGTGTGTGGCGTGTGCGTGATGCGTGTGTGTGTGCATGCATGCATGTGTGTGTGTATGTGTGTGCGTGTGCTTGTGCGAGTGAGTGTGCGTGTGCGTGTGCATGTGTTTGTGCGTGTGCACATGTACATGTGCGTGTGCATGTATGTGCGTGTGTGTGTGTGCGTATGTGTGTACGTGTGAGTGTGCGTGTGCGTGTGTGTGTGTGTGCGTGTGTGTGTTCATGTGTGCTGTTTTGTGCGTGTGTGTGTGTGTGCATGTGCGTTGTGTGTGTGCGTGTGCATGTGGGTGTGCATGTGCGTGTGCGCATTCAATGTGCTTCGTGCGTGTACGTGAGTGCATGTGCGTATGTGTGTGTGCATGTGCAGTGTTCATATGTTGTGTGATTGCGTGTGCGTGTGTGTGTGCATGTTCTTGTGCGTGTGTGTGTGTGTGTGGGTGTGCATGCATGTGTGCATGCGTGTGCTTGTGCATTTATGTGTGCGTGTGTGTGTGTACGTGTGCATGTGTGTTGCATGTGTGTGTGTGTTGTGTGTGCGTGTGTAGTGTGTGCATGTGCATGTGTGTGCGTGTGTGTGTGGCTGGGTGTGCACATGTGTGTGCATGTGTTTGTGCGTGTCAGCGAGTGCATGTGCGATGTGCGTGTGCATGTTCATGTGTTCATGTGTGTGTGCGTGTGCATGTTTGTGTTTGTGTGCATGTGCATGTTATTGCGTGTGCGTGTGCGTGTGTGTGTGCGTGCATGTGTGTATGCGTGTGTGTGTGTGTGCGTGTGCGTGTGCAGAGTGCGTGTGTGTGTGCGGGTGTGTGTGTGAATGTGAGTGTGCGTGTGTCTGTGTGTGTGTGTGCATGTGCGTGTGCGTGTGTGTGTGTATGCGTGTGCGTGTGCGTGTGCCTGTCTATGTGCCTGTGTGGTGTGCTTGTGCGTGTGTGTGTGTATGTGCAGGTGCAGTGTGCGTCTGCGCGTTGAGTGTGTGCTTGTGCGTGTGCGTGTGTGTGTGTATGTGCGTGTGCGTGTGTGTGTGCGTCGTATGTGTGTGTGCGTGTGTGCGTATGTGCATGTGTGTGTGCGTGCATGTGTGTGTGCATGTGTGCGTGCGTGCGTGTGTGAGTGTGCGTGTGCGTGTGTGTATATGCGTGTGCGTGTGCGATTGTGTGCATGTGCAGTGTGCATGTGTGCGTGTGTGTGCGTGTGTATGTTTGTGTGTACGTGTGCGAATGTGCTTACAGTGCGTGTGCGTGTGTGTGTGTGTGTGTGTGCATGTACCTGTGTTTGTGTGTATGTGTGAATTCTCTGCGTGTGAGTTGGCATGTGTGCATGTGCGTTTGCATGTGTGTGTGTGCGTGTGCGTGTGCATGTGCGTGTGCATGTGGGTGCGTGTATGTTCTTGAATGTGCGTGCATGTGCATGTGCGTGTGCGCATGTGCTTGTGCGTGTGCGTGTGCGTGTCTGATGTGCGTGTGCGTGTGCGTGTGCACGTGTCTGTGTGCTTGTGGGTGTGGGTGTGCGTGTGGCGTGTGCGTGTGTGCGTGTGCGCGTGTGTGTGTGTGTGCGTGTGTGTGTGCATGTGTGTGTGCGTGTGCGTGTGTGTGTAGCATGTGCGTGTGCATGCGAGTGCATGTGCGCGTGTGCGTGTGCGTGTGTGCGGTGTGCATGTGCATGTGCGTCTGCGAGTGCGTGTGCGTGTGCGTGTGTGTGTGCATGTGTGTGTGCGTGTGCATGTGCGTGTGCGTCTTCATGTGCATATGTGCGTGTGCGTGTGTGTGTGTGTGCGTGCCTGTGTGTGCGCGTGTGTGTGCATGTGCGTCTTGTTCGTGTGCATGTGTGTGCGCGTGTACGTGTGCACATGTGCGTGTGCTTGTGTGTGCTTTTGTGCGTGTGCGTGTGCATGGGCGTGTGCCTGTTTGTGTGTGCGTGTGCGTGTATGTGTGCGTGTGCGTGTGGGTGTGTGTGTGCGTGTGCGTGTGCCTGTGCGTGTGCGTGTGCATGTGCGTGTGTGCATGTGCCTGTGCATGTACGATGTGCTTGTGCGTGTGTGTGTGTGTGCATGTGCGTGTGTGTGTGCATGTGTGTGTGTGTGCTTTTGTGTGCGTGTACTTATGCCATATGTGTGTTGTGTGTGTGCGTGTGCGTGTGTGTGTGCGCGTGTGAATGTGTGTGTTCATGGGCGTGTGCGTGTGCATGTGTGTGCATCTGTGTGTGTGTGCAATGTACGAGAGTGTGTGCGTGTGCGTGTGTGTTTGCATGTGCGTATGTGTGTATGTGTGTATGTGTATTTGTGTGCGTGTGTAAGTGTGTGTGCACGTGTGTGTGTGTGTGTGTGTGCGTGTGCGTGTGCATGTTGCATGTGCATGTGCGCATGTGCTGTGCGTGTGCGTGTCGTGTGTGTGTGCATGTGTGCAACGCATGGGTGAGCATGCGCGTCTGCGTGTAGTGTGTCTATGTGTGCACGTGTGGGTGCTATTGAGCGTGTGCATGTGCGCCTGTGTGTGCGATGTATGTGTGTGTGCGTGCGCAGTGTGCGTGTGCGTGTTCTTATGTGCATATGCGTGTGCGTGTGCGTGTGTGTGTGTGTGCGTTTGTGTGTTGTGTGTGCTTGTGCGTGTGCATGTGTGTGCGTGTGCATGTGCTTGTGTGTCGAGTGTGCATGTGTGTGCTGTGCGCGTGTGTCCTGTATGTTTATGTTTGTGTGTGTGCATGTGTGTGTGTGCGTGTGCGTATGCATGGGAGTGTGTGTGTGTGTGTGCATTTGCGTGCGCGTGTGCGTGTGTGTGCATGTGCATTGTATGTGTGTGCGTGTGTGTTCA
>CM034155.1:675508203-675513203 GCA_019776745.2 Taxus chinensis
GTGTGCGTGTGCATGTGTGTGTGCTGTGAGTGCGTGTGCATGTGCATGAGCGTGTGTGTGTGTGTGCATGTGCGTGTGCGTGTGCGTGTGCGTGTGCATGTGCATGTGTGTGTGTGTGTGTGTGCATGTGTGTGTGCATGTGTTCGTGTGCGTGTGTGTGTGTGTAGTGTTGTGTGTGTGTGCGCATGTACGTGTGTGGTGTGTGTTTGTGCACGTGTGCGTGTGCGTGTGCATGTGCGTGTGCCAGTGCATGTGCGTGTTCCTGTACTGGGTGTGCGTGTGCGTGTGAGTGTGCGTGTGTTTGTGTGTCCATGTGCATGTGCGTGTGCTGTGCATCTACACGTGTTGCGTGTGCATGTGCATGTGAAAGTGTGTGTGTTTGCGTGTGCATGTGCCTTTGTGGGTGTGTGTATGTGTGTGTGTGCCTCTGTGTGTGTGTGTGTCCATACGTGTGCGCGTGTGCGTGTGTGTGCGCATGTGTGCTTGTGTGTGCATGTGTGTGCATGTGTGTGCGCATGTGCGTGTGGATACGTGTGCGTGTGTGTGGGTGCGTGTGTACTGTGTGCGTGTGTATGTGTGCGTGTGCGTGTGTGTGTGCGTGTGCGTGTGCATGTGCGTGTGTGCGTGTTGTGTGCGTGTGTCCGGGTGCCCGTGTGCATGTGTGTGTGCGTGTGAGTGTGTATGTGTGTGTGTTTGCGTGTGCGTGTGCGTATGTGCGTGTGCGTGTGTGTGTGTGTGTGTGTGCACTTGTGCTTGTGTGTGTGCGTGTGTACTTTTGTTGTGTGTGTGTTGTGCGTGCGTGTGCGTGTATGTGTGCGTGTGTGCGTGTGCTATGTGTGTGTTGTGCGTGTGCGTGTGCATGGTGTGTGTGCCTAGTGTGTGTGTGTGTGCGTGTGTGCGTGTGTGTGTGTGTGCATGTGTGCTTGTCGTGTGCGTGTGTGTGCTTGCGTGTGTCCTTATGCCAGTGTTTGTGTTTGTGTGTGCGTGTGTGTGTGTGTGCGTGTGCAGTGTGCGTGTTTGTGTGTTTGTGCGTGCGTGTGCGTGTGTGTGTGTGCGTGTGATGTGTGTGTGTGTACATGTGCATGTGTGCGTGTGTGCGTGTGCATGCGTGCGGTGTGTGTGTGTACTTGTGAGTGTGCGTGTGCGTGTACGTGTGAGTGTGCGTGTGCGTGTACGTGTGCATGTGTGTGTGTGTGATGTGCGTGTGTGTGTGCGTGTAGTTGTGTGTGTGCTTGTACGCATCTGCATGTGCGTGTGCGTGTGCATGTGCGTGTGCGTGTGCGTGTCATGTGTGCTATGTGTTTGTGTGTGTGCTTGTGTGTGTGTGTGTGTGTGTGCTTGTGTGTGTGTGCGTGTGTGTGTGTGTGTGCGTGTGGGTGTGTTTCTGTGTGTGTGCGTGTGCAGTCCGTGTGCATGTGCAAGTGTGGGTGTGTGTGTGTACTTGTGTGTGTGTTCGTGTGCGTGTGAGTGTGTGCGTGTACGTGTGCGTGTGTGTGTGTGTGTGCTTTTTTTTGCACGTGTGTCCTTATGTGAGTATTATGTGTGTGTGTGCTGTGCGTGTGTGTGTCTCTGTGTGTTTGTGTGTGTGTGTGCGTGTCTGTGTGCGTGTGCGTGTGCGTGTGCGTGTGCGTGTGCGTTTGTGTGTGTGCGTGTGCGTGTTATGTGTGTGATTGTGCGTGTGTACGTGTGTGTGCGTACGTGGGTGCGTGTGTATATGTGCGTGTGTATGCGTGTGCCCTATGTGCAGTGTAATCAATGTGTGTGTAGTAACTGTGTGCATGTGCGTGTGTGCTACGTATATGTTTGCACGTGTGTTGCTGCTGTGTGCGTGTGTGTGTGCGTGTGCGTGTGCGTATGCGTATGCAGTGTGTGTATGCGTGTGTGTGTGTATGTGTGCTTGTGCATGTGCGTGTGAGTGTGCGTGTAAGTGTGTGTGTGTGTGTGTGCATCTGTGTGTGGCGTGTGCGTGTGCGTGTGCGTGTGTGTGTGCGTGTGCGTGTGCATGTGCATGTGCGTGTGCGTGTGCATGTGCGTGTGCGTGTGTGTGTGTGCGTGTGTGTGTGCGTGTGCGCGTGCTGTGTGCTATGTGCATGTGTGTGTGCGTGTGCGTGTGTGCGTGTGTGTGTTCGTGTGCGCATCTGGGTGTGTTTGTGTGTGTGCGGTGCGTGTGTGTGTGTGTGCATGTGTGTGTAAGCGTGCGCGTGCCTATGTGTGTGCGTGTGCGTGTGCATGTGGGTGCGTGCATGTGTGTGTGCAGTGTGCAGTGTGCGTGTGCGCATGTGTGTGTGTGTGTGCGTGCGTGTTTTTGTGCGTGTTCCATGTTGCTATGTGCGTTTGTGCATGTGCGTGTGCGTGTGCCTGCACGTGTGCGTGTGCGTGTGTGTGTGTGTGTGCGTGTGTGTGTGCGTGCTTGTGCGTGTGTACGTGCATGTGTGTGTGTGTGCTTGTGCATGTGCGTGTGCGTGTGCGTGCCTGTGCGTGTGTGTGTGCGTGTGCATGTGCGTGTGTGGGTGTGTGCTTGTGAGTGTGCATGTGCGTGTACGTGTGAGTGTGCATGTGTGTGTGCGCATGTGCGTGTGCGTGTGCAGGTGTGCGTGTGTATGTGCGTGAGTGTGTGTGTGTGTGCGTACGCGTGTGAGTGTGTGTGTGCGTGTGCATGTGTGTGTTCGTGTGCGTGTGTGCTGTGTGTGTGCATGTGTTCTGTGTGTGTGCGTGTGTGTGTGTGTGTGTGTGTATGCGCAGGTGTGTGTGTGTTCTGTGTGCGTATGCGTGTGCATGTGTGTGTGCGCATTGTATCGTAGGTGTGTGCATCCTAATGTGTGTACTATGTGTGTGTGTGAGTGTGTGTGTCTGTGCATGTGTGTGTGTGTGTGCATGCGTCATTTGTGTGCGTGTGTGCGTGTGTGTGTGTGCATTTGCGTGTGCGTGTGTGTGTGTGTGTGCGTCTTCGTGTGTGTGCATGTGCGTGTGTGGGTGTGTCTCTGTGCATGCATGTGCGTGTGCGTGTGTGTGTGCGTGTGCGTGTGCATGTGCGTGTGTGCGTGTGTGTGCGAGTGCATGTGCGTGTTCATGTGTGTGCTTGTGCGTGTGCATACGTGTGCGTGTGTGCGTGTGCATGTGCCGTGTGCATGTGTGCATGTGCGTGTGTGTGTGCGTGTGAGTGTGTGCGTGTGTGCATGTGTGTGTGCGTGTGTGTGCTTGTGCATGTGTGTGTGCGTGTGTGTGTGCATGTGTGTGTGTGTGCGTGTGCATGTGCGTGTGCGTGTGCGTGTGCTTGTGCGTGTGTCCCTGTGTGTGTGATGTGGGCGTGTGCGTGTGTGTGTATGTGTGTGTGCGTGTGCATGTGCATGTGCATGCGTGTGCGTGTGCGTGTGTGTGCGTGTGCGTGTGCGTGTGTGTGTGCGTGTGCGAGTGTGTGTGCGTGTGTCCTTGTGCGTGTGCATGTGCATGCGTGTGTGTGTGCGTGTGCTGTGTGTGTGTGTGCGTGTGCGTGTGCGTGTGCGTGTGTGCTGTGTGTGCATGCGTGTGTGTGTGCGTGTGCGTGTGCATGTGCGTGTGTGCGTGTGCTATGTGTCATGTGTGTGTGTGTGTGCGTGTGCAGGTGTGCGTGTGCTTGTACGTGTGCGTGTGCGTGTGCGTGTGCATGTGTGCGTGTGCGTGTGCATGTGCGTGTGCGTGTGTTTCCTTGCGTGTACGTGTGCGTGTTCGTGTGCATGTGTGTGTGTGTGCGTGTGCGTGTGTGTGCATGTATGCATGTGCGTGCCTAAGTGTGTGCATGTGCGTGTGCATGTGTTGGTGTGCGTGTACATGTGCGTGTGCATCATGCGTGTGTGTGTGTGTGCATGTGTGCGTGTGCGTGCATGTACGTGTGCGTGTGCGTGTGCATGTGCGTGTGTGTGGCGTGTGGTGCATGTGCATTTGCGTGTGTATGCATGCGTGTGTACGTGTGTGCATGCGCATGTGTGCGTGTGCGTGTGCGTGTGTGCGTGTGCGTGTGCATGTGTGTCGTGTGCGTGTGTGTGTGTGCATGTGTGTGTGTGTATGCGTGCATGTGCATGCGTGTGTTCGTGTGCATTTGCGTGTGTGTGTTTGCGTGCATGTGCTGTGTGCGTGTGTGTGTCTGTGTGCGTGTGCGTGTGCATGCGTGTGTGTGTGCGTGTGCGTGTGCGTGTGCGTGTGCTTGATGTGAGCTGTGTGCATGCGTGTGCTATGTGTGTGCAGTGTGCGTGTTACATGTGTGTGCGTGTGTGTGTGCATGTGCGTCGTGTGTGTGCATGCTTGTGCGCGTGTGTGTGTGCACGTGCATGTGTACGTGTGCGTGTGCATGTGCGTGTGCGTGTGTGTGTGTTTGCGTGTGCCTGCGTGTGCATGTGTGTGTTTGTGCGTATCCACGTGCGTGCATGTGCGTGTGCGTGTCCATGTGTGTGTGTGCGTGTGTGTGTGTGTGCGTGTGTGTGTGTGTGCGTGTGCATGTGCGTGTGCGTGTGTGTGTGCACGTGCATGTGCGTGTCAGTGTGTGTGCGTGTGTGCGTGTGTGTGTGCTATGTGTGTGTGTGTGCGCTTGTGCGTGTGCGTGTACGTGTGCGTGTGCATGTGCGTGCATGTGTGCGTGTGCGTGTGTCCGTGTGTGTGTGTGCGTGTGCGTGTGCGTTGTGCGTGTGCGTGCGCATCCGCATGTGCGTGTGCATGTGTGTGTGTGTGCGTGTGTGTGTGCATGTGCATTTGTGTGTGCATGTGCGTGTGTTGTGTGTGCATGCATATATGCGTGTGTGTGTGCATGTGCGTATGCGTGTGCGTGCGAGTGTGCATGTGCGTGTGCGTGTGCTGTGTGCAGTGTGTCTGTGTGTGTGTGCGTGTGCTTGTGCGTGCGTGTACGTGTGCTTATGTGTGCATGTGTGCGTGTGTGTCTGTGTGCATATGTGCGTGTGCGTGTGTGTGATGTGTGGCATCTTGTGTGTGTGTGTGTGTGTGTGTGTGCGTGTGTGTGTGTGTGCGTGTGT
>CM034155.1:675520703-675533203 GCA_019776745.2 Taxus chinensis
GCGTGTGCGTGGGCGTGTGCGAGTGTGCGTGTGTGTGCATGTGTGTGCTGTGCATGTGCGTGTGTGTGTGCGTGTGCCCGTGTGTATGCGTGTGCGTGTGCAGTGTGTGTGCGTGTGCGTGCGCGTGTGCGTGTGCTGTGTGTGTATGTGTGTGTGTGTGTGTGTGTGTGTGTGCGTGTGTGTGTCAGTGTGTGTGTGCGTGTGTGCGTGTGCATGTACGTGTGTGCGTCCTCGTGTGTGCTATCGTGTGCGTGTGTGTGCATGTGCGTATGTGTGTGTGCGTGTGTGTGTGTGCGTGTGCATGTGTGTGCGTGTGCGTGTGTGTGTGCGTGTGCACATGGATGTGCGTCTGCGTGTGAGTGTGCATGTGCGTGCGCGCGCGTGTGTGCACGTGTGCGTGCGTGTGTGTGCGTGTGTGTGTGCGCGTGTGCGTGTGGTGTGTGCGTGCGTGTGTGCGTGTGCGTGTGTGTGCACATGTTTGTGCTTGTGTGTGTGCGTGTGCGTGTGCGTGTGCGTGCCGTGTGTGTGTGCATGCGCGTGCGTGTGCATGTGTGTGTGCGTGTGCGCGTGTGTGCATGTGCGTGTGTGCATGCGCGTGCGTGCGTGGGTCTGTGGTGTATCGTGTGCGTGCGTGCGTGTGTGTGCTTCGTGTGCGTGTGCATGTGCTGCATGTGCATGTGTGTGTGTGCGTGCATGTGTGTGTGTATGTGTGTGCGTATGCGTGTGTGTGCATGGGTGCATGTGCGGGTGCGTGTGCACGTGCGTGTGTGTGCCTGTGTGTCTGCATGCGCGTGCGTGTGGGTGTGTGTGTGCGTGTGCGTGTGTACGTATGTGCATGTGTGTACGTGTGTGTGTGTGTGTGTGCGTGTGTGCTTGTGTGTGCTTGTGCGTGTGCGTGTGCGTGTGTGTGTGCTTGTGCGTACGTGTGCGCGTGCGTGTGCGTGTGCTGTGTGCATGTGGTGTGTCGTGTGCGTGTGCGTGTGTGTGTGCGTGTGCATGTGCACGTGTGCGTGTGTGCATCTGCGTGTGCGTGCGCGAATGTGTGTGCACGTGTGCATTAGCGTGTGTGGTGTGCATGTGTGCAGATGCATGTGCATGTGCGTGTGCGTGTGCGAGTGTGCGTCGTGAGTCATGTGCGTGTGTGCAGTGTGCGTGTGCGTGTGTGTGTGCATGTGCGTGTGCATAGTATGCTTGCGTGCGTGTGCGTGTGCGTGTGCATGCTCTGTGGGTGTGTGTGCATGTGGGTGTGCGTGTGTGTGGGTGATCCATGTGGGTGTGTGTGTGGGTGTTTATGTGTGTATGCATGCGTGCGTGGGTGTGTGCGTGTGCGTGTGCATGTGTGTGCGTGCGTGTGCGTGTGCGTGTGTGTGTGCGTGCATGTTCGTGCGTGTGTGTGCGTGTGCGTGTATCTGTGTGTGCATGCATGTGCGTGCGTGTGTGTGCGTCATGCGGGTGCGTGTGTGCGCGTGGGCGTGTGGGTGTGTGTGTGCGTGTGCAGTGTGGGTGCATGTGTGTGTGTGTGTGCGCGTGCGTGCGTGTGTGTGTGTGTGTGTGCGTGTGTGTGTGTGCGTGCGTGTGCATGTGTGTGTGCGTGTGTGCGTGTGCGTGTGCTTTGTGCATGTGCGTGTGCGTGTGCGTGTGCGTGTGGGTGTGCGTGTGCGTGTGTGTGCATGTGTGCGTGCGCGTGCGTTGTGCGCGTGTCGTGAGCTGTGTGCATGTGTGTGTACGTGTGCGTGTGTGTGCGTGCACGCGTGTGTGCATGTGCGTGTGTGTGAGTGTGTGTTCGTGTGCGTGTGCGTGTGTGTGCGTGCGCATTTGCGTGTGTGGTGTGTCGTTGGGCATGCGTGTGCGTGTGCGTACGTGTGTGTGTGCGTGTGCGTGTGTGCATGCATGTGTGGTGTGCGTGTGCTGTGCGTGTGCGTGCGTGCGTGCGTGCGTGCGTGCGTGTGTGTGTGTGTGTGTGTGCATGTGTGTGTGCATCTTCGTGTGTGTGCGTGCATGTGCGTGCTTGTGTGTGTGCGCGCGTGTTTGTGTGTGTGCATGCGTGCGTGCTGTGCATGTGCATGTGCGCGTGCATGTGCATGTGTGCGTGCAGGGGTTAAATGTTCGACGTGCCACCTATGCCTGTCACACAAATGTGTCTAGTGTGACGGTAATTTTTAAAAACTACCCTGTGCAAAAATATAAAATATTGTTATTTTTACACTGTTAATCAAATATATTTAAAAATATTTTATACATATTTAATTATTTTTAATATATATTACGCATAGTTTTATATATAAGTCTATAGAAAAAATGTACGGTGCATACTCAAAATATGCAAGTCACATGTGATGTGTGTATGTCAAATATTTGCAAGTATTTTACGTGCTAAAATGCATGAAAAACATCTAAATGGCCGTCAAATTTAACCCTGTGTGTGCGTGTGCGTGTGAGTGCGTGTTCGTGTGCGTGTGGGTGTGCTTGTGTGCGCTGTGTGTGTGTGGGTGCGTGTGCGGGTGCGTGTGTGCGTGCGTGTGTGTGGGTGCACGTGCGTGTGGGTGTGTGTGTGTGTGCATGTGGGTGTGTGTGCGTGCGTTGCGTGCGTGTGTGGGCGAGTGTGCGCGTGCAGGGGAGTGTGCGCGTGCGCGTGCGTGTGCGTGTGCGTGTGTGTGTGTGCGTGTGTGTGTGCGCGCGCGCAGTGCGTGTGTGTGGCGCGCATGGGCGTGTGTGCGTGTGCGCGCGTGCGTTGTGTGCGTGTGTGTGTACGCGTGGGTGTGCGTGTGCGTGTGTGTGTGCTGCTGTGCGCATGCATGTGTGTGTGGTGTGCGTGTGCGCGTGGGTGCGTGGGGGTGCGTGCGTGCGTGTGCGTGCGTGTGGGTGTGTGTGTGAGCATGTGGGTGTGCGAGGGTGTGTGCGTGTGTCGCGTGCGTGTGGGTGTGGGCGTGTGCATGTGCGGGTGCGTGTGCATGCGTGTGTGTGCATGCGTGTATGTGCGTGTGTATGCGCATGTGCTCGTGCACGTGTGTGTGTGCGTTCGTTGTACATGTGCATGTGTGCGTGTGGGTGGGTGTGTGGGGTGTGGGTGTGGGTGTGCGTGTGGGTGTGGGTGTGTGTGTGCGCATGCGTGTGTGTGTGTGTGCGTGGGTGTGTGTGTGGGTGTGCATGCGTGTGCGTGTGTGCGTGCGTGTGTGTGTGTGTACGCGTGCGTGCGTGTGTGTGTGCGTGGGTGTGCATGCGTGTGCGTGGTGCGTGTGCGTGTGTGTGTGCATACGTGCGTGCGTGTGTGCGTGCGCGTGTGCGCATGCGTGTGTGTGCGTGTGTGCGTGCGTGTGTCTGTGTGCGTACGTGCCGTACTTGCTGTGCGGTGCGCGTGTGTGCGCGTATGCGTGCGTGTGCATGTGCGTGCGTGTGCGTGTGTGTGTGGTGTGCGTTTGCGTGTGCGTGTGAGCGTGTGTGTGTGTGTGTGTGTGCGTGTGCGTGTGCGTGTGCATGTGCGCGTGTGTGCGCGTGCGTGCGTGTGCATGTATGCGCGTGGGTGTGCGTGTGCGGTCGTGTCGATGTGTGTGCGTGTGTGGGTGGGTGCGTGTGTGGGTGGGTCGTGTGTGTGTGGGGTGCGGTGTGTGTGTGCGCGTGCAGGTGCGGGTGCGTGTGTGGTGGGTGCGTGTGTGCGTATGCGCGTGCGTGTGCACGTATGCATGTGTGTGTGTGTGTGGGTGTGTGTGCGTGTGGGTGTGCGTGCGTGTGGGTGTGCATGTGCGTGTGCCTGCTCTAGTTGTGTGGTGGCGTGCGTGTCCCTGGGCGTGTGTGTGTGTGGGGCGAGTGTGTCGCATGCGCGTGCAGTGTGTGTGTGTGTGTGTACTGCGTGTGCGGGCGAGTGTGCGCTGTGCGGTGTGCGCGTGTGCGTGTGCATGTGCGCGTGCGTGTGTGTGTGTGCGCGTGCATGTGTGTGTTTGTGCGCGTATGCGTGTGTGCGTGTGTGCGCGTGCGCTTGCGTATGTGTGTGTGTGCGTGCAAGCGTGCGTGCGTGTTGTGTGTGCGTGTGCGTGCGCGTGTGTGTGTGCGTGTGTGTGTGCTGTGTGGGTGTGCGTGTGCATGTGCGTGCGCGCGTGCGTGTGCGTGTGCATGTGTGTGTGGGTGCGTGTGTGTGTGGGTGCGTGTGCGCATGGGTGCGTGTGTGCGTGCTGCGTGTGGGGTGTGCGTGCGTGCATGGTGTGCATATGTGTGTGTGTGAATGTGCGTGGGCGTGTACGTGTGCATGGGCGAGTGTGCGTGTGCGTGTGCGTGTGCGTGTGCACGTGCTTCTGCATGTGCGTGCGTGTGCGTGAGCATCTGGGTGTGCGTGTGTTTATGTGTGCGTGCGTGTGTACGTGCGTGTGTGCATCCATGTGCATGTGCGTGCGTGTGGTGTGCGTGTGTGTGTGCATGTGCATGTGAGTGTGTGTGTGTGTGTACGTGTGTGTGTGTGCGTGCTGTGTGCGTATGCGTGTGCGTGTGTGTATGTGTGTGTGCATGTGCGTGCGTGTGTGTGGGGGTGTGTGTGTGCGGGTGCGTGTGTGTGTGTGCATGCCTGTGCATGTGTGCGCGCTTGCGGTGTGTGTGTGTGCGTGTTGTGTGTGTGTGTGCGTGTGGTGTGGTGTGTGCGTGGGGTGTGCGTGCGTGCATGTGCAATGCGCATGTGCGTGTGCGTGTACGTGTGTGTGTGCGTGTGGGCGTGTGTGTGTGCAATGTGTGCGCATGTGCGTGTGTGGGTGTGTGCGTGTGCGTGCGTGTGTGCCATGCGTGTGTGCATGTGCGTGCGGGGTGCGTGCGTGTGCGTGTGCGTGCGTGTGCTTGTTCGTGTGTGTGTGAATGTGCGTGTGCGTGAGTGTGTGTGTGCGTGCATGTGCGTGCGTGTGGGTGTGTCTGGGTGCGTGTGTGTGCGCGCTGTGTGTACGTGTGTGTGTGCATGTGCATGTGTCTGTGCGTGTGCGTGTGCGTATGGGTGCGTGTACGTGTGCATGTGTGTACGTGTGCGTGTGTGCGTGCATGTGTGTGGCTTGCATGTGCATGTGCATGTGCGTGTGCGTGTGTGCGTGTGTGGGTGTGTGTGTGTGTGTGCGGGTGCGTGTGTGTGCATGTGTGTATGCGTGTGCATGCGCGCGCGCGTGTGTGTGTCCTGTGTGCACGTGTGTGTGTGTGTGCGTGCGTGTGGTGCGTGCGTGTGTGTGCGCACGTGTGTGTGTGTGTGCGTGTGTGTGTGTGTGTGCGCGCTTGCGTGTGTGCGTGCGCATGCGTGCATGTGCATGCGTGTGTGTGTGTGTGTGCACCCATGCGTGTGTGCGCATGTGCGTGCCTGCTTGTGCATTTGCGTGTGTGTGTGTGTGTGCATGTGCGTGCGCATGCGCATGTGCGTGCGCATGCGCATGTGCGTGTGCGTGTGTGTGTGCGTGTATATGTGTGTTCGTGTGTGTGCGTGCGTGTGTGTGTTCATGTCTGTGTGCGTGTGCGCATGTGCGTGTGCGTGTGGGTGTGCGTTCGTGTGCGTGCGTGCGTGCGTGTGTCTATGTGTGTGCGTATGCATGTTTGTGCGTGTGCATGTGCGTGTGCGTGTGCTTGTGCGTGTGCGTGTGCGCGCGCGCATGTGTGTCTGCGTGTGTGCGTGTGTGCATGCTTGCATGTGCATTTGCGTGTGCGTGTGTGTGTTTGTGCAAGCGTGTGCGTGTGCGTGTGGGTGTGCGTGTGCGTGTGTCTGTTTGTGTGCGTTGTCATGTTCGTCGACATTTGCATTTGGTTGTGTGTGGCCATTTGCGTGTGCTTGTACATTTTCGGCACTGTGCGGTGGGTTTGAGTGAGGATATGGGTGTGTGTGTGTGTTGTGTGTGTGTGTGTTTAAATGTGCGAATGCATGCGTATATACTTGTTCATCCTGTTTTTCAGTGCGTGCGTGCTTGTGCCGGTGGTGTGTGCAGTGTGTGTGTTCTACGGGTGCATGTGCGTGTCGCATTTGGTGGGCTGTTTCTGTGTCGGTGTGTGGTGCGTGTTTGTGTGTCATGCGTGTGGCGCGTGGTGTGTGCTGTGTGTTTGCGTGTGCTGTGCCTGTTTGTGTGCGTTTCCATGGCAATGTGCGTGTGTGTGGTGCGTCCTGCTGTCATTCGTACGTGTGCGCATGTGTGTGGTGTGGTGGTGTGTGTGGTGTGCTTTGTGTGTCGTGCGTGCGTTGCGTGCGTGTGCATGTGCATGTGCGTGTGATGTGACGTGGCCTGTGCATGTGTTGGTGTGTGCGTTGCGCGTGCTTGATGTGAGTGCGTGTGCTGTGCTTGTGTGTGATTGCGTGTGCGTGTGCAATGCGCATGTGCGTGTGTGTTATTGGGTGTGCGTCTTGTGTGCGTGGGTAACGAATTTGCGTTGTGGTATGTCCTGTGGGCGCGTGGGTTGTGTGCGTGTTCGGGCCGTTCATGTGTCTTGTGCTTGCGTGGTGAATGTGTGTGTGTGTGTGTTTGTGTTTTTTGCTTGTTGTGTGGTGTGCGTGTGCGTTTATGGGTTGTTGTGCTTGGCTGTGTGCGTGTGCGTTGTGCATATTTGTGTGCGTTGCGTATGCGTGTGTGTGCGTTGTGGTGTGCATGTCCCGTGTGTATGTGCGTGTGCGTCCTTTTGTGCGTGCGCCATGTGCATGGGGGTGTGCGCGTGCGCGTGTGCTTGGCGCGTTTGAGTGTGCGTGCACTCGTGCGCATTTGCGTGTTATGGTGTGCATTGCGTGTTGTGTGTGTATGACGTGCTGCATGCGTTGTGCTAGTTGTGTCATGTGCATGTGTTTGTGTGTGTGTTGGTGTTTGTGTGTGTGTTGTGTTGTGTGTGTGGGTGTGTGTGGTGTGCGTTGCGTGTTGCTTTGCGTAGTGTGTGTGTGTGTGTTTTTTGGTTTGGTGTGTGTGTGTGTGTTATGTGTTGTGTGTGTGTTTTTGTGTGTGTGTGTGTGTGTCGTGGTGTGGGTGTGTAGTCTGACGTGTGGTGCCGCGTAGTGTCGCCGGTTCGTTTCTCCCTGTTGCGTAACTGCGTTCGATGTGCGTTTTGCCTTTGACCTGTCCTTTCCTTGTACTTGTTATACTTTTTCCGTGTTCCTGTGCTTAGTGCGTCTTATGTGTGTGTGTCCCATGTGCGTCTGCGTCTGCGTCTCGTGTGCGCATGTGCATGTGGATGTGTGTGTTGGTGTGGTGTGCATGTGCGTGTGCGTGTTTTTTGTCTGTGTTTTCATGTACTTTTGCCTTCGTGTGTGTATGTTTGTGGCGTGCATGTTGCAATTCTTCATGGCGTGTTCGTGTCGTATGCATGTGCGTGTACGTGAGCGTGTTTCGTGTGGCGTGTGCATGTGCAGTATGCGGTTGCGAATGGGGTTGATTGCACTGTGCATGTCGTGTTCATGTGCGTGTGCGTTTGTGTTTGTGTGTGCGTGTGTGCGTTTTGTCTTGTGCATGGTGCGCATGTGTTGTGTGTGGGGTGTGTGTGTTGTGTGTGTTGCGTGCGTGCGTGCGTGTGCGTGTGAATGTGCGTGTGTGTGTGCATGTGCGTGGTGAGTGTGAGCGTGCGAATGTGCATGTGTGTGTGCGTGTTCTTCGCGTCCGCTTGATTTAGTGTGTGTCGTGTTGCTTGGGTGTGAGTGGTGTGCGTGTGCATGCGCATTTGCGTGGGTGTGGGGGGGTGTGGCGGGTGGTGGGTGGCTGTTGGGGGTTGCTGGGTGGTGTAGCGAATTTGCGTGGGTTTAGTCCTTTTGGCGCCATGTTGTGCGTGTGCGTGGGCGTGCTGTGCTTGTGCGTGTGCGTGTGACTGTGTGTGTGTGTGTGTGTTTTGGTGCGTGTGTGTGTGGGTGTGTGTTCGTGTGAGTTTGTGGTGTGTGTGCTTGGGCATGTGCGTGTGTCTGTGCGTGGCATGTCATATGTTTGGTGCGTGCGTAGCCGGGTGTGTTTCGTTGTGTGTGCGTGGTGGTGTCATGCCGTGTGTATGTTGCTTGTGCTTGCCTTATGCGCGTGTGCATGGCATTTGCGTGCGCGTGTCGCGTGTCTTGTTCTTGCCGCATGGGGCTTGTGCATGTGCTGTGTAGGTGTGCCTGTGTGTGTGCGTGTGTATGAGCTTTATCGTGCGTCGTTTTTGGCTCTTGTGCATGTGTGTGGGGTGTTTGTGTGTGTGTGTGTGTGTTTGTTTTTGGTGTTTGTGTGTGTGTGTGTTATTTGGGTGTTTGTTGTGTTTTTTTTTTTTGTGTTTGTGTGGTGTGTGTGTCTGTGTGATTCTTTTGTGCTGTGTCGCGTGTTTTCTTTTGTGTGTGCTCTGATGTGGTTGTCGTGGGTGTGGGTGTGTGTGTGTGTGTGGTGGGTGTGCTGTTGTGTGCTGTGTGTGTGGTGGGCTGTGGTGTTTGTTCGAGCGTGTTTTGTGTTTGCGTTTGTGCGCTTGTGTTTTTCCTCTGCATCCTCCGCCGCGACGCGCTCGTTTGTGTGTATGTTTGGTTTCGTGTTCTTTGTGATTTTTTTTTGTCGTGGTTTGTATTGCGGTGGTGTTTTTGTTCTTTGACTTTAGATTTTTTTGACTGTTTGCATGGTTCGTAACGTTTGTGTTCGTGTTCTGTGCAGTGCGTGTAATGTGTGCGTGTGCGGGTTGCGTCTTTGGTGTGGTGTGGCCTGTCTGCTACGCGTGCGTGTGCGAATGCATGTGGCGTATTCGTGTGCGCATTGCATGTGCATGTGTGTGTTGTGGGGGTTGTGGTGCATGGTGCGTGTACATGTGCGTGTGTTTTTTTTTGGTGCCTGCTTTGATGTACTTGTGCCTGTGTGTGTATGTGGGTGCACGTGGTGCGTGTGTGCGTGCATGTGCAGGCTTGCATGTGCGTGTGTTTTCTTGGCTGTGTCGGTTTGTGTTTCACTCATGTGAGTGTCGCGTGTTCGTGTACGTGTGCGTTTTCATGTCGTCGTAAGCATGTTCGTGTTCTTATTGCAAATGGGCAGTATGTGTGTGTGCGCAGTTGTGCTTTCATGTGCATGTGCGTGTGCGTGTGCGTGTGTGTATGCGTGTGTATGCGTGTTGCTTATTCATGTGCGTTGTGTTGGTGTGCGCCGTGTGAGTTGCCGTTGTGTTGCTTATGTGTGTAGTGCGTTATGCGTGCGTGCGTGTGTGTGCAGTATTTGGTGTGCGTGTTCTTGTGCGTGTGCGTGTGACGTGTGCGTGGCATGCATGTGTGGTGTGCAGGTGCTTATTTCATTTGTGTTGCTTGTGCCATGTGTCCTAGTCTGTGTTTTTGTGCGTGTGCGCGTGTCTGTGCGTTGTGTTTGATGTGCGTATGCGTGTGGGTGGCTTGTGCGTGTGTCTGTTCGTGGGCGCGTGTGCTGTTTCGTGTGCGTGTGTGTGTGTGCATGTGCGTGTGTTGTGTGCCTGTGCATATGCGTGTGTGTGCGTGTGCATGTCGTGTGTGTTTTTCGTGTTTTTTGTGTGTGTGCGTGTGCTTGTGCGTGTGAGCGTGTGGTTAGTGTGCGTGTGCAAGTGTGCGTGCTTGTATGTGTGCCTTTGCTAGCGTGTTTGGCGTGTGCGTGTTGTGCGTGTAGTCGCGCGCCGCCCGCACATGTTGTGTTGTGTGTTGCTTGTGTGTGGGCGTGTGCGTGTTTGTGAGCTGTGGTGTGTGCGTTTGGGTTAGCGTGTGCGTGCGTGTGCGACTTTGCGTGTTCACGTGCTCGTGTCCGTGTGCGTGTGCGTGTGCATGTGCGGAACAATGTGCAATGCTGTCAATTTTGTTGCGTGCGTGCGTTTGTGTTGTGTGTTGCCTGTAGGGGGTGGCGCATGTGCGTGCTTTGCATCTGGATTTGCGTGTTTCGTGTGCGTGTGCATGTTCGAGTATGCGTGTGTGCGCATGTGTGTGTGCTGGCATTGTGCATTGCGTGTAAGTGTGCGTGTGTGTAGCCGTGATGTGTGCGGGTTCTTATGCATGTTCTGTGTGTGTGTGCGCGCGTGGGGCTTGGTGCTTGGTGGGTTTGTTTGCTTTGTCTTTGTGTGCGCATTTGCGTAGGCGTGGTGTGTGCATGTGCGTGCGTGCGGCGTTGTTGTGGCGTATTGGTGTGCGTGTGCGTGTGTGTGTGCGTGTGCATTGCGTGCGGTGTGTGTGCATGTGCCGTATGCGTGTGTGTAAATTGTGCATGTTCGTGTGTGGTCCTCCCGTGTTTTTTGTGTGTGTGGTGTGCGTGTGCCTGTGCCTGGTTGTGATGTTCGTATGTGTGGGTGTGTGTGCGTGTGCGTGTGCGTGTGTGTGTGCATGTGCGTATGCGTTTGTGTGCATGTGCGTGTGCGTGTGTGTCCGTGTTTTTGTGCGTGTGCGTGTTTGTGTGCGTGTGTTCGTGTGTGTGCGTGTGCATGTGCATGTGTGTGTGGATGTGCGTATGTGTGTGTGCGTGTGCATGTGCATGTGTGTCTGTGTTTTTGTGTGTGTGCGTATGCTTGTGCGTGTGAGCGTGTGGGTTAGTGTGCGTGTGAGCGTGTGTGTGTGCGTGTATGTGTGTGTGTGTGTGTGTGTGTGTGTGTGTTTGTGTCTGTGTGTGCGTACGTGCATCTGATTTTGTGCACGTGTGCATCTCTATGGGTGTGTGTGTGTGTGTGTGTGCTTGTGAATGTCTATGTCCTGTCCGTGTGTGTGTGTGCATGCTTGTGTTTGGGTGTGCGTGCATGTGCGTCTGTGCGTGTGTGTACACGTGTGCGTGCTGTGCAAGTGTGTGTGCGTGCGTGCATGTGTGTGTGCGCTGTGCGTGGGCGTGCATCTGTATGTGCGTGTTAGCTTGTGCGTGTGCGTGTGCGTGTGCGTGTGGGTGTGCTTGTGCGATCTGTTATGTGTGCGTGTGTGTGTGTGCCTGTACGTGTGCACAACATCAACTTCCAGTGGGTGCTGCTAGTATGTGCGTATGTGCGTGTGCGTGTGCCTGTACGTGTGCGCATGCATGTGTGTGTGCTGTGCGTGTGTAGTGTGTGTGTGAGTGCGTGTGCTTGTGCGTGTTTGTGTGTACGTGTGTGCATGTGTGCGTACGTGGGCATGTGTGTGTGCGTGTGCGTGTGCCTATGCATGTGTGTGTGTGTGCTGCATGTGTGCATGTGTATGTGTGTGTGAGTGCGTGTGCATGCGTGCGTGTGTGCATGTGCATGTGCCTGCGCGTGTGCACGTGCGATTATGCTTGCATGTGCGTGTGCGTGTGCGTGTGCATGTCCGTGTGTGCATGTGTGTGTGTGTGAATGTGCATCTGTGTGTCTGTGTGTGTGTGCTTTTGCATGTGCGTGAATGCATGCGTGCACGTGCATGTGTGTATGAGTTTACATGTTGCGTGTGTGTGTGTGTGTGTGTGTGTGTGTGTGTGTGTGTGTGTGCGCGCTTCGTGCATGTGTTTGCGTGTGCGTGTATCTGTGTGTCTACGTGTTTGTGCACTTGTGTGTCATGTGCACGTGCGTGTGTATGCTTTTGTGCACTTGTGCGTCTGTGCGTGTGCGTGTGTGTGTACGCATGTGTGTGTGTGTATGAGTATGCATGTGTGTGCTTAGCGTGTGCATGTGCGTGTACGCGTGCATGTGCGTGTGCGTGTGCTTGTGCATGTGCATGTGTGTGTGTGCGTGTGTATGTGAATGTGCGAGTGCGACTGCATGGTGCGTGTGCGTGTACGTGTGTGCCTGAGCGTATACGTGTGCGTGTGTGCATGAGTATGCGTGTGCGTGTGTGCATGAGTATGCGTGTGGGTGTCGCTTAGGTGTGCATGTGCGTGTGCGTGTGCGTGTGCGTGTGCATGTGCATGTCTGTGTGTTCCTGAGTATCAGTTTACGTGTGCGTGTGCCTATGCGTGTGCATGTGTCCATGCGTGTGCTTATGCGTGTGCGTTAGTGTGCGTGTGCCTGCGTGTGTGTGTGCATGTTTGTGTGTGTGTGCGCCCGTGCGGTGTGTGCGCATGTGCGTGCCTGCTTGTGTATTTGTGTGTGTGTGTGTGTTCATGTGCGTGCACGTGCGCATGTGCGTGTGCGTGTGCGTGTATCTGTGTGTTCGTGTGTGTGCGTGCGTGTGTGTGTTAATGTCTGTGTGCGTGTGCATGTGGGTGTGCGTTCGTGTGCTTGCGTGCGTGTGTGTGCGTGCGTGTGTGTGCGTATGTGTGTGCGTATCCGTGTGTGTGCGTATGCATGTGCGTGCGTGTGCGTGTGCGTGTGCTTGGGTGTGAGTGGGTGTACATGTGCGTGTGCCTCTCTGGTTGTGTGGTGGTGTGCTTGTCCCTGTGCGTGTGCGTGTGTGTTTGTGCGTATGTGCGTGTGTGGGCGTCCTTGGGCGAGTGTGTGTGCGTGTGCATGTACGTTGTGCGTGCGTGTGCGTGTGCTTGTGCATGTGCGTGTGCGTGTGTGTGTGCATGTGCATGTGCACATGTGTGTGTGCGCGTGTGCTTGTGCTTGTGCTTGTGCATGTGCATGTGCGTGTGCGTGTGCGTGTGCGTGTGCGTGTGTGTGCGTGCATGTGCATGCGTGTGATTGCAAGTGTGTGTGCGTGTGTG
>CM034155.1:675538203-675548203 GCA_019776745.2 Taxus chinensis
CATGTGCGTGTGTGTGTGCGTGTGCGTGTGCGTGTGCGAGTGACTGCGTGTGCGTGTGCGTGTGCATGTGTGTGTGCGTGTGCATGTGCATGTGTGTGTGCGAGTGCGTGAGCATGCGCATGTGCGTGTGCGTGTGCTTACACATGTGCGTGCTGCATGTGCGTGTGCGTGCGTGTGTGTGTGCGTCATGCGTGTGTGTGTCATGTGCGTGCTTGCATCTGTACTTTGTGTGTGCGTGTGTCATGTGCGTGTGCGTGTGTGTGTGCATGTGCGTATGTGTGTGCTTGTGTGTGTGTGCGTGTTCGTGTGCGTATGCATATGTGTGTGTGTTTTGCGTGTGTGTATTATCGTGCATGTGCATGTGCGTGTGCGTGTGCGTGCATGTACGTAATATGTGCGTGTGCGTGTGCATGTGCATGTGCTACTAGTGTGTGTGCGTGTGCAACGTGAGCGTGTGTCACTGTGTGTGTGTGTCTAAGTGTTGTGAGCGTGTGCGTGCGCGTGCACATGTGCGTGTGCGTGTGCGTACACATGTGCGTGCTTGCATGTAACATCCTCATTTTATACCTTAGAACAAGTGAATTTTTTTTTTTTTGATAATTGCATCCTGGTTCTAAATACATAATTTAGAACTCACAAATCAAATAACCATTCTTATAACAGACAACCATATGCAGCTGTAATGACTCGGAGTACCTCCGATCTATTCATTCCATGACTCGGTAATCTACCGATCTATTCATGAGTAATAAGAGTTGGCGTTTTTATTTAACACTTCACTCTTGCGGTTCTCTTCCCTATTCTGGGATTCAGAATGCTCTGTCCAAGGAACCTAACTGAATAATTGTTACCATTATTCATCGGCATCTCATCCCTTAGACTAGGTGAATTAGGACAACGCAATCAGCAGCTTGCGATACTTTGGCCAAAGATTTGAAACATACTGTTTATGTCTCGTATTCCTTAACGGCATACTCGTCAATCTGGAATACGCCCTTCACCCCATTCTTATGTTATGTAGAATGTCTTATACCGACTTCTGTCAGTCCCTCCTATCTCAACTTATTCACTCGGAAACGGATTAACAAGGTGATAACGTTATATGGATGCCCACGAGGATTAGGGATACGATGACATACTGGTTCAACCCTAGTTAAACCAGTGTGTCAAGATACCCCGAATCTCCTAGGCAGCCTTATAACGTGACCACATTCCTAATCGGTCCCTGAGTAACTCGTTCGAGATCAAAGTGTAAATCTTAGCGATCAATGCAAAGGGTGTCGTCATAAGTCACCTGCATTGTTGTAACTTCGAGAAGATCCTAATCTTCTCGGAGGTACAACCCTGCAGTTGACTTGTGCCGTCAACCTTTAAATCCGCCTCGAAAAGATCTACTTATTAATATGCGTTACGCACGTTGAGTTTAAATTACATTAAAGACGTTCCCCTAGGGTTAGCCTTTCCCGATCCCTGGATTCTTCGTCTTAGAATGACCTTCCTCAATAAAACCCATTACACGGTGGAGATATTAAGGCCAAGGTCTCATCATGGAGTTCTTAGAATATACATGATTCTAAGACAACGGAATTTGACAATAACTCATAAACTTCACATGAGATTGCCATCTGAACCCCATTAGGTTTATATCAGTTCTCCTAACTGAATTTATATCATACTTATTAGTATCAAGATATAAATGATTAAGAATCCAATTAAATGTTGTCCTGTCATAATCAAGACTTAGGGATTAGTAATTTAATTCAGCTTGATTAGCGTTCTGCTTAGGTTTATTTTAATCCTATCTTTTAGAAAGACAATGATTTAAATTTCAATTTTGCTTTCGATAGAACAAATTAGAACTACTAAACACTCATAAGAATTCAATCACATTTTCTTGTAAGCTTTCATTGACAATCACAAAAGTCTCCAAATTATACAAAGATAACATTGCCCCTCCGGTATATAAACCGAAGAAGGTCAACTATCAAAATAAGAATACAACACATAAGTAGCAAATACTTATTTCTATTCCTTTCAGAACTATACAAATACATTTTATGCATTCAGCATACTTGATACAATGCTCAACGGAAAAGGAACATCTTTCCACATATAGTACATTTAGAAAATCAAGCTGTAATTCATTATAAATCAAATTAAACAATCTGATCATCCTGTCAGATCTGCATTGCTTTTACCACTTACGGCATCCATCTGCAAAAATTATCAACATGGGTCAGTTCAATGAACTGAGCATGATAAGCACTAACTCTTAAAACAATTGCAATCCGTCAATTGTTTTCATTAAACACCCTGTTTAAATGATATAAAATCACCAAACAAGTAAACATGATTCAGACTATACGTTAGGAATATATCATGTCTATAACGTGTAATAATAATTTTCGTTACAGAGTAGTACTATATACTTCTCAAATATTTCATCAAAATATTAGGGATCAAGAAGAACAAAAGTATCCTAAGCAATTATTCATTGTAAATCCCAAGATGAACAAACATCAGACAATCATGATATTCAACTTAAAAAAGAGGAATACCATATCAATCCTGATACCGTCATTATGTAAAAACAATTACAGATGTTAGTTAAACAATTATATCAACTTATAATTTACAACAGAAGAGAAATAAACAAATTGTACATGTTTCCCTCTGAATTAGCTCATGACTGTACCGTCTTTTCAAAAGCAAGGCATTCACCTAATACGCATGCAAATAAATCAGTCGAGTCCATCAACAGCACACTGTTTTGTTAAAACTTAAAATAAAGCAACTACAGTACAGTAACCCTCTTGCCAAACAACGGTGTCTATCTACCAAGCAGACTCAGTATGACCTTGCGCAAGAAGTGACAGACAAGAAGATAAACACTGAAAGGCTTTTAGACACAAGGTCGAAATCAAAAGATCTCCTTTGTTATCGCAGTCAACCAAAGACTCATGATCATTTAAGCAATGACATTTCCCTATGACTATGCGGAGGGATTTTTAAACGAAATCCAAGCAACATGCACAGCCACATCCAACTGGAATGTAGTCAGAAAGAAAACATAACATAACATAACGTAGTCACTTCTGAACGCATCCAGAGTTGAAAGTATGGTATTCACGACCTACTTTATAGAAGCCATAATTCATGATGTCAAGCTATTAAAGAAAACCAACAAAGCCAAGAACATTACATGTTCATACTCAGGCTTATACAGAAAACAGTGACATAGATTACCATTCGAGGATTTAAAACTAAGTCCGTAAACAGTATTCACAGTTTAGCTTTTCCAGAAGCCGATATACAAGATATCTTCCCATACTCACGGAACCCAACGGTGTCGAAAACAATAGTAAACCCAACAGTCTTAATTTGAAGCAGTTACACTGTTTATCTATCAAGAATTCAACTGAGTCCCAACAACAGTATACAAGATAAAAATAGTTAATGATTCTATCTATGCCAACTATGGTAAGCATTCAAAAATCAGGTGTAAGCAAATCAAAATACTGATTTCATAACAAGGAATTCAACTGAACCTCTTCAAAATTCTCGAACAAGCTTACACAGAAGGAAACGTAAATGTATACCCAGGGAGTCTGTACCAAAATTCATTACAAATAACAGAGGTCGTATGACCTGTTACTTCTACAAGATTCCAACGAAATTCAAATTATCAATACTCAAAGATGTATCTATATCCTCAACAGTGGACCATAATATACGATTCATTCAAAGGACTCCACAGAGTCGTTTCAATTTCAATCATATATATATATATATATATATATCAATACTATCAATGGGTTGAATCCCCATAACCTCCACGCAAGGGGAAAAACAACTCCAGCAAGGTCGTAATGAATACTGTAACACAGCGAGTTACCTTTTCACAAATAACTATAAAATTTCATAACGTAACCCAACCAGAATCCATAACCACCACTAAATAACAACCACGACAGAGCTTACAAAAGAAAAGGTCAATTAACTGAACAATCAAACAAATGTCCTTCAGTATCCCTTCCGACAGTTTCCACAACAAGAATCAACGAAAAGTATCCATCAACAAGCATCTCAATAGTCTGTACCCATCGAGAGAACAATTTATGGACTCACACAGAGCAGGCCTATCACATATACTTGCAATAATTTCGCATATTAAAGCCGGAATGCAAAACACAAAGAAATATAGCAACAGTTCGAATTTAATAAACACCCATCAAGGGATAAATGAAAAATCGAACCAGCATGAAGATACAGTACCAAAATCACACAAGACAACCATAGAAAATCATCCATTTCCATAAATCATTTGAACAGAGTTGTTCTAATGAAATCACTTGAAAGACAGCAAGATTTTTAAAGGTTAGGGCCTAACATGCCTGGATATTTGCTCAAAATTCCGAAGCAGACCACTGAAAGAGCTCGGACTTTCTTTTCCTTTTCCAAGTTAGAGCCACCAACAAAATTTTGCTATTTCCATGACTTATATATTTTCCTTGCCAGAGGAAAGAGCTAGATACGCTCATACTCGCCATGCAACACCAAGAAGACTGGTGCGAAGAACCAGTGAACAGGCAGAGGGAAAACCGGAATTCGTGATAAGCCAAACAAAACATTAACTTTCCATTTTGCATGCCTTCTCGCGAATTCCGAGCTCGACTACCGAGCTCATTAATTGCATTTACTCCCAATTTCCCGCTCAAACTCCACTGCCACCGACCGCCATAGTTGGCGATAGACAAAGAAATTCCAAGACCATTTCCAATTTTGGCGAACTGCCACGTCGGCTCAAGTTAGCCGTTTTAAAACCTCTACCAATTACCTGTCCTCATGCTTATCCTTTGCATTTAATAACATAGAAACTGCCGCCCATGGTTCGCACCCCTCCATAGGTCCCCAATAATCCTTGCTCAATAGTTAGGTTAGTAACTTAGGTTAGAATTTAGGATAACACCTAGTCTAACTTCATAGAACATAGATACTAACTTAGGACATTAGCTCTTAGCCTAGGTCTAGGTTAGATTACACTAATCTAACCCCTAGGTTAAGTTTAGTTTTAGGTTACTAACATTAATAATTCCAGTTAGGTCTAACATTTCTGTATGCTCAGAAAAAGACCTACAACATGCATTCTTGAACAGGGTTCACTCCTGTACTGCCATTAGGCTACAGAATTATATGTAACAGAATTATTACCTGGTCCACGATCAAGACCTTCCAGATATACTTCGATATCGGGAACCAATTCCATTTCACACGATCAACCTGAGTTAGACTCGGGACTAGCTTATTCAACGCATTCAGACCTTGCAACCTGTGAAAGGTCTATAATTTTAATTCATCATGAAAAACTTAAAGCACCACTTGGATCAATACCACTGATCCAAGGCTAGGTCTTATAGATGGATAACTCTATAATTCATTCCGAGATCAGATTAAACTCAGATGCAAAATGAAATAAATAAAAGAGTCCAATCATATTCTGACTCAGTCAAAGATCTGCAATCTGCAAAGAAGATACAGTACATATCAAGCATGATTTCTCAATCAAAGGAACACATCCTTTTTTTTACAAAGAAATCACATATCAACACTTGTATGCTCAGGAGGAAGTAACAACAGTTCAGGGTGTTACATGCTTCCCTCCTAAAAAGATTCATCGTCCCGATGATTACATATTCAATTAACCTTCAGGTCAACCAATTTATCAGTACACAAACAATGTGACTATTTCCAACTTGAATAGTTCCAGAAATCAATGTCACAACACATTTTATTCAACCTGAATAATGTTTGCCTTCATCTGGCTTTCATAAATACTTAAAAAAAATAAGTTCATTAAAGAATGTTTTGTCAACAGATTTCATTCTGTTGAAAAAGAGAAGGAAAAGCAATTTTCATCTCTTCCAGATTTTCCCAAGTTGCACTTTCTTCGTTAAACTGGTCCCACTGGACCTTACATTGCTGTATTTCACGATTTCTTAAATGCAATTGGCGAGTTTCCAGCACTCGTGTGGGTTTAACCACGATTATTCCTGGGTCTTGGACCTGCAAGGAATTCCAATTTAAAACATGTGACAGATCTGAAACGTATTTCTTAAGCAAAGAAATATGGAAAACATCATGCATGCGAGATAAAGCAGGTGGCAATGCTAAACGATAAGCTACATGATTGATTATTTCGACAATTTCGAAAGGTCCCACGAATCGAGGTGACAACTTGGCAGCCTTGCCAAAAGTTATAGAACTCTTTCTGGGTTTAACACGAAGAAAAACCTTCTCACCAAGCTCAAACCTTCTATCAACCCGCTTAAGGTCAGCATAGCTCTTCTGCCTATCTGCTGCTTCCTTTAATCGTTCACGAATCAGCTTAACTTGCTGTTCCATTTCAGTGAGAATCTCTGGTCCAATTACCACTCTATCCTCAACACTATCCCAACTAACAGGAGTTCTGCACTTTCTTCCATAAAGTGCTTCAAATGGTGCCATTTTAAGAGATGAGTGATAAGTGTTGTTGTATGCGAACTCAACTAATGGAAGATACTCTTCCCATTTATACTGTTGATCCATGCAATACATTCGCAACATGTCCTCCAACACTTGATTTACTCTCTCAGTTTGTCCATCCGTTTCCGGATGATATGCAGAACTGAAGTTTAGTTTCGTTCCAAGAGCTGCGTTAAGCGTTTGCCAAAACATTGACGTCATTCTAGGATCCCTGTCAGATATAATCAATTCTGGTACACCATGCAATCTGAAAATTTCGTGCACGAATCTTTTGGCCAGCACTGGTGAATCATCCTTTAGATTTCCAGCGATGAAATGAGCTACCTTAGTCAGTTTATCTACAACTACCAGGATAACATCATGTTTATTCCTGGACATGGGTAAGTCCTTGTACAAAATCCATGGTTATTACTTGCCATTTGTACTGCGGTATGCTATGAGGATATAACAGTCCAGCAGGGTGCATATGTTCTGCCTTAACCCGCTGACATTCCAGATAATGAGTCACAAAATTAATGAACATCCGTTTTTCATACCTTTCCAAAAGTATTGTTGTTTCAAATCAGCAAGCATTTTTGTGATACCCGGGTGTCCAGAGAAAGGTGAATTATGAAATTCAACTAACAACTTCTTTCTCAAATCGTTCAGCATAGGTACATATACCCTGTTTTCATAACGCAAGATTCCTTCATTATCAAAATGAAAACCTTATACCTTTCATCATTAGGTTCTGCAGCAAGCGCTGCTTTTACTTGCTGAAAGTATGCATCTGATTCTGAGGCACTTTTTACCTCATCTTTAAACTGAGTTCTTAATGTTATAAGAGCAGAAATGTGCCTCCTACGACTTAGAGCATCAGCTACTCTATTCTCCTTCCCTTTGATATAGCTAATATCAAAGTCATATTGTGATAAAAATTCTAACCACCTTCTCTGTCTGGCATTTCAGATTAGGCTGAGTAAAAATATATTTCAGTCCTAAGTGATCATCAGTTTTCAACTCAAAAGGTTTCCCAAGTAAATAGTGTCTCCAGACTTGAAGCGCATGAACAATGGCAGCAAGCTCCAAATCATGAGGAGCATAATTCAGCTCATGTAACTTAAGTTTTCTACTTTCATATGCTATGACACATGATCATTTTGCACACACACACACGAACACGTGCACTTCGCACACGCACAGCATCACACACACAATAGCACACAGCACACATTACGCACAAGCACACGCGCACAGACACATGCACACGCACAGTCTACATGCACTTCACACAAGGAAATGCACACGCACACGCGCACCCGTATGCAAACGCACACGTAAATTGCTTATCGCTTCTTCACGCACATGCACCACGTTATCGGTGCAGCACACTTTACACACAAGCATCACGGGACACGGACATTTTCTATAATGCACACAGCAAATGACCTATGCAGCTTCTAACTTCAGTGCACAAAACTTTGGCACAGGCCACACACACATTGAACACGCATTTTTGAAGCATCTACGCACAATTCGCTTCTTTACGTAAATGCACATGACCCAAATAGTGCACTTCTGCATCAATGCACATGCACATTTGCACACGCACTTACCATACAACTTTCGCATGCGCAAAATTCGCGTACAGAAACGCATCATGCAAATGCACATTGTGCACACTTACACACTTTTACACCCACACGCACACACACACGCACACCACACACACGCACAAGTACAAACTTGTCGCACACATACGCGCTTGAACGCACACGCATATTATTCATTAAGCACACGCAAACGCTGCACACGCACACGCACACGTAAATGCAGACGCACACGCACACGCACAACCGTGAGCACACACAGACGGACGCAGACTTGTTCGGAAAGCACACATAAACGCTCTCTAATCCTTAACTGACACGCACACCCACATGCACATCTATCACAGAACACGAAAACGCTGGACTCGCACACGCACACACACAGGCAGATTGCACACGCACAACACACGCACACTGTTCACATCCACGCACATGCACACATGCAAACACAAGCCCACAGTGCACAGCGCACACGCACATGCACTCCCCAAGGTGCAAACACAGTCGCAATCACGCACATGCACACCCATTTCTTGCAAACACACAAGCAGACGCACACACACACACAGTACACATCCGACACGCACATGTAAATGCACATAGGTTGCACACGCACACAGCACTCGCACACGCACACGAATAGGCACGCACACGCACACACTTGGTAACACAAGCACACACATATACGCACACGAACTGTAACACACGCACACGCACACGCACACGCACAAACACACAAACACACGCACACCCACACTGCACATGCACAGGGTACATCCTTTGAAAACGTAGCACTTTTCACAAACGCACACGCACATGCAAAACAGTTTTCTAACACAAGAACATGCACGTTTCACACGTCCACGCACACGCACACGCACACACACACGCCATGCACATCACGGAAACACATATTGTTTTCAGGCACACGCATGCGCACACTTTTGCACACACGCACACTACACATGCACACACACACGTAAATGCACAATGTACATACGACACGCACACACACTCGCACACACACTCGCACACACACACGCACACGCACACGCACTGGTAAGTCAACGACTGCACACACACACACGACACATGCACACTGTACACACGCACACGCACATACTGCACATGCCAAGCATCCATTTTTCCAGCGCACAGGCACACAGTTTATGCGCCATGCACACACCCACGCACAAATAACACATGCAAGTAGGACACACACACACATGCACACGCACACACATGCACATGCACACACACACACGCACACGCACCCACACACACACACAGGCAAACACACAATGCAACACTCACTTATGCACACGCACGCACACATATACACACACATGCACATCCACATTTGCACACATGCACAGTCACAGGCACATGCACAAGCACACGCACACACACACGCACACGGCACAAACATTACACAGGCCCATGCACACGCACACACACATGCACACGCTCTCACACGGGCACAAACACACATGCACACACACATGCACACATGCACACGCACACACACGCACACGCATGCACGCACACCCACACACACACACACACATGCACACGCACACACGCACACGCACATGCACACGCAGCACACACACACACGCATACACACAGCACACGCACACACACACACACATAAAGACGCGCACATGCACTCACGAACACACACACACGCACACGCACACAAACACACACACGCACACGCACACACACACACACATGCACATGAACATGCACACGCATAGATACACATGCACACGCACACACACACGCACACGGAAACGCACTCGCAACACACACAAACACACATGCACATGCACACCCACATGCACACGCACACGAACACGTGCACTCGCGCATGCACACGCACACAC
>CM034155.1:675560703-675563203 GCA_019776745.2 Taxus chinensis
CACGTGCACACGCACACGGACACACACATGCACATGTAAACACGCACAAGCACACCCCCACACACACGCGTACACACACATCCATCCGCATGCACTCATCCACAAGCACAGACACACACACATGCACACACACGCACACACGCACACACACACACACACACGCACGCACAAGCACACACACACGCACACGTAAACGCACACACGTACACGCAAACGAACACTTACACACACACGCGTACAGGCAAGCACAAACACAAGCACGCACACGCACACGCACACGCACATGCACATGCACATGCAAACGCATGCACGAGCACACGCACACACACACCCACCCACCCACACACACACAAGCACACACACACGCACACGCGAGCACACACACACGCTCACGCCCACGCATGCATGCACACACACACGAACACACACATGCACATGTAAACACGCACAAGCACACCCCCCACACACATGCGTATGCACGCGTCGATCCGCATGCACTCGTCCACAAGCACACACACACAGACACGCACACATGCACACACACACACGCACGCACACACACATGCACACGCACAAGCACACGCGCACACACACACACACAGGCACACGCAAACGCACACACGTATATGCAAACGAACACGCACACACACACGCGCGTATAAGCAAGCACAAACACAGGCACACACATGCATACAGGCAAGCAAAAACACACGCACACACACGCACAATCACAACCACACACATGCACATGCACACACACACACACACGCACACACACGCACGCACGCACAAGCACACACACATGTAGACATAGACGCAGACACACACACACACGCACACACACACACACGCACATGCACAAGCACACATGCACACGCAAACGAACACGCACACGCAAGCACAAACACAAGCACGCATACACACACGTACAGGGACACACACACACACGCACGCGTAAACAAACACGCACACGAACACGCACACGCGGACACACACGCACAATAACAAACACACACACGCACACGCACACGGACACACACATGCACATGTAAACACGCACAAGCACACCCGCACACACACGCGTACGCACACATCCATCCGCATGCACTCGTCCACAAGCACAGACACACACACATGCACACACACGCACACACGCACACACACATACGCACGCACAAGCACACACACACGCACACGTAAACGCACACACGTACACGTAAACAAACACTTACACACACACACGTACATGCAAGCACAAACACGCACACGCACACGCACACGCACACCCACCCACCCACACACACACACACACATAAGCACACACACACACACGCTCACGCCCACACATGTATGTACACACACACGGACACACACATGCACATGTAAACACACACAAGCACACCCCCCACACACATGCGTACGCACACGTCCATCTGCATGCACTCGTCCACAAGCACACACACAGACACGTACACATGCACACACACACACACACACACACACACACACACAAGCACACGCACACGCATACACACAGGCCCACGCAAACGAAACACACACACACACACATGCGTACAGGCAAGCACAAACACAGGCACACACACGCGTACAGGCAAGCACAAACACACGCACACCCACACACGAATGCACACACTCACATGCAAACGAACACACACAGTCACATGCGCACACGCACGCCCAAACACAAGCAAACACACGCACACACACACACATACACGCACACACGCACATGTAAACAAAAATGCACACACACACGCACACACACACACACACGCACACGAACACATGCATATGTAAACGAACACAGACACGCACACGCACACGCACACAGACCCACACACACACACACGTACACACACATGCACACACGTACACACACACGCACACACACACACACACACGTAAACCCCCCCACATGCACGTGCACACACATGTCCACCCGTACGCACACGCACACACACATGCACACACGCACGCACACAAACACGCACACACCCACCCGCACGCACGCACACACACGCACACGCATGCATGTGCACATGCACACAGACATGCACACACGCATGCACGCGCACACGCACACACACAGGCACACGCACACACACACACACGCACACGCACACGCACACGCACAGGGACAAGCACACGCAAACGCACACGCACATGCACACGCACACGCACACGCGCAAACACAGGCACAATAACAAACACACACACACACACACACGCACATGCACACGTAAACATGGACAAGCACACCCCCCACACACACGTGTACGCACACGTCCATCCGCATGCACTCGTCCACAAGCACACGCACACACACGCACACACCCACACACGCACACACAAACACACACACGCACAAGCACACGCACACGCAGACACACATGCACACGCAAACACACACACACACACACACACACACACTCAAACGAACACGCACACGCACACGCGTACAGACAAGCACAAACACAAG
>CM034155.1:675575431-675592931 GCA_019776745.2 Taxus chinensis
GTGTGTTGTTTATGTGTGTGCGTTCGTGTGTGTGTGTGTGTGTGTGCGTGCGTGTGCGTGCGTGCGTGTGTGTGAGTGTGCGTGTGCGTGTGCGTGTGCGTGTGCATGTGTGTGTGCGTGTGTGTGTGTGTGTTTCTGTGAGTGTGAGTGTGAGTGTGCGTGTGCATGTGCATGTGCGTGCGTGCGTGTGTGTGTGTGCGTGTGTGTGTGTGCATGTGCGTGCGCTTGTGTTTGTGATTGTTTGTGCGTGTGTGCTTGTATGTGTGTGTGTGTCGCTCTGTGTGCATGTGCGCATGCATGCATGTGCGTGTGCGTGTGTGTGTGTTTGCGTGTGCGTGTTAGTTTGCATGTGCGTGTGTGTGTGTCCATGTGTGTGTGTGTGCATGTCCGTGTGTGTGTGCATTCGCGTGCGTGTGCGTGTGCATTCACGTGCGTGTGCGTGTGCGTGTGCGTATTTGCGTGTGCATGTGTGTGTGCATGTGCGTGTGTGAGTGCCTGCGTGTGCATGTGTGTGTTTGTGATTGTGCATGTGTGTGTGTGTGTGCGTGTTCGTTTGTGTGTGTGTGTGTGTGCGTGTGCATGTGCGCGTTCGTGTGCATGTGCGTGTGAGTGCGTGTGCGCGTGCGTGTGAGGGGGTGTGCGTTTGGATATGTGTGTGCAGGTGTGTGTGTGTGTGTGCACGTAGGCATGTGCGTGTGCGTGTTTGCATGTGCATTTGTGTGTTTGTGTGTGCATGCGTGTGTGTGTCTTGTGTGCGTGTGTGTGCATGTGCGTGTGTGTGCGTGTACTTGTGCTCGTGCCTTCTTGTGCGTGTGCGTGTCCGTGTGTTTTTACGTCTGCGCGTGCATCCGTGTGCATGTGCGTGTGCGCATGGCGTTCGCGTGCGTTCGCGTGTGTGTGTGGACGTGTGCATGCGCGTGCGTATGGGGGGTTGTGCGTGTGCTCGTGCATTTGTGTCTGCGTGTGTGTGCGCGTGTGCATATGTTTGTTTGTGTTTGTGCGTGCGTGTGCGTGTTTGTTTGCATATGAGTGTGTGCGTTCATGTGTGTGTGTGTGTGTGTGTGTGTTTGTTTGTGTGTGAGTGTGCCTATGCCTGTGCATGTGCGTGTGTGTGTGCGTGTGCGTGCTTGTGTTTGTGCCTGCCTGTGCGTGTGTCCGTGTGCACGTGTGTGTGCGCGCGTGTGCGTGTGCGTGTGCTATGTGTGCCTGTGTGTGTGTTTGTGCTTGTGTGTGTGTGTGTATGTGCTTGTGTGTGTGGTGTGTGCTGTGTGTGTGTGTGTGGCTGTGTGCGTGTGTGTGTTGCGTGTGTGTGTTCCTGTTATGGAAGAGTGCATGCGGGTGGACATGTGCGTGCTCGTGTGTGTGGTCGGTGTGCTTGTGCATGTTTGCGTGTGCATGTGTATTGTGCGTGTGTGTGCGAGTGCGCATGCATGTGTGTGCGTGTGCGTGTGCGTGTGTGTGTTTGTGATACTGCGTGTGCATGTGCGTTTGCTTGTGCACGATTGCATGCGGGTGGACGTGTGCGTGCGTGTGCGTGTGTGCGTGCATGCGCGTTGTGTGTGCTTCTGCGTGTGCGTGTGCGTGTGCGTGTGCGTGTGCGTGTGCGTGTTCGTTTACATGGGTGTGTGTGTGCGTGTGCGTGCATGCGTGTGTGTGTGTGTGTGTGTGTGTGTGCGTGTACGTGCTTGTGTTTTGTGCTTGCTTGTGCTCGTGTCCATGTGCGTGTGCATGTGTTCATTTGCGTGTGCGTGTGTCTGTGTGCGTGTGCTGTTTGCTTGATGCATGTACATGTGCGTGTGTGTGTGTGCGTGTGCATGTCCGTGTGCGTGTGCGTGTGTGTGCTTGTGTTTTTGTGTGCAATGTGTGTGTGTGTGTGTGTGCGTGTGTGTGTGCCTGTGCCTGTGCGATTGCATGTGCGTGTGCGTGTGCTTGTGCACGATTGCATGCGGGTGGACTTGTGCGTGGATGTGCGTGTGGGGGGGTTTACGTGTGCATGTCTGTGTGTGTGGGTCTTTGTACGTGTGCGCGTGCATGCGTGTGTGTGTGCTTCTGCTTGTGCGTGTGCATGTTCGTTTACATGTGCGTGTGTGCGTGTGCATGTGTGTGTGCATGTTCGTTTGCATATGCGTGTGTGCGTGTGTGTGTGCATGTTCGTTTGCATATGCGTGTGTGTGCGCGCGTGTGTGTGCATGTGTGCGTGTGTGTGGACATGTGCATGCATGTGCGTCTGCTCATGCGTTTGTATGTGCGTGTGCGTGTGCATATGTTTGCTTGTGTTTGGGCATTCGTGTGTGTGTTTGTTTACATATGAGTGTGGGCATTCGTGTGTGTGTGTGTGTGTGCGTGTGTGTGAGTGAGTGAGTGTGCGTGTGCGTGTGCGTACTTGTGTTTGTGGTGTTCCTGTGCGTATGTGTGTGTGTGTGCGTGTGCGTGTTCGTTTGCATGTGCGTGTGTGCGTTTGAGTGTGCATATGTGTGTGCATGTGTGTGTGCTTGTGCATGTGTGCTTATGTGTGTGTGTGCGTGTGTGTACGTGTGTGTGCATGTGTGTGTGTGTGCTTTTGGATGAGTACATGCAAGGTGGACGTGTGCGTGCACGTGTCTGTGGGGGGTGTGCTTGTACGTGTTTGCGTGTGCATGTGTGTGTGTGTGCGCATGCATGCGTGTGCGTGTGAGTGTGTGTGTTTGTGATTGTGCGTGTGTGTGTGCGTGTGCATGTGCTTCTATACGATTGCATGTGGGTGGACGTGTGCATGCGCGTGCGTGTGGGGGGGTTTATGTGTGCGTGTGCATGTGCCTGTTCGTTTTCATGTGCGTGTGTGCGTGTGCAATGGGTGTGTGTGTGTGTGTCTGTGTCTGTGCGCATGCATGCATGTGTTTGTGCGTGTTCGTTTGCATGTGCGTGTGCATGTGTGTGCGTGTGCGTGTGTGTCTGTGTGCGTGTCCGTCTGGGTGTGTGGACGTGTGTGTAGACGTGTGCATGCGTGTGTGTGTGGGGGGTTGTTCGTGTGTGCATGTGCGTGTGCTTGTTTTGTTTGTGCGTGCATTCGAGCCATTTTTATCTATGCATGCAAACACTAACTGTTGTGTGCATGTATACTTTGATTAATGCTAAATCAAATGAAGCAAGAACTACCACCTAAAATAGCTCTACGATTTAGCTAAATACAAAGCAATAAACACCATCATGATAAGAATTAAACAAGGGTTAGATACTAGCATTCATCAATACAAACTTTGAAACTAACAATGCTAAATATATAAAACTCCTCTCTATCTCTAACAACAAATAAATGAATGGACCTAAGTAAGCTCCATGGCTATCAAAAATAGTTGTCCTTAATGCTCCAAAGAAACCTAGGAATGGGGGCTAATCAAAGTTGGGCTACAAGACCCTTTTGACACCCTCCCATATGACCCAAGCACTTTAAGAAAGAGGCTTAACTCTTCAAGATGATGAACTCTCAAAAGGGCAAGGTGCAAGCTCTTAGTCTCTTTGCTATATGCTTTGCATTTACTCTCTTAGAAAGTTTAGGTGTAAGTAAAAAGGTAGGTGGAGGGCTCTTTATATAGCCCAAAGGATAAAGGATTCAACACATTCTCATGAATGTGGGATAAAGGTAAAACATGATTAGGAATGGATAAGGTTGCTTTATTAAAGGTAACCTTACTTTAGAAGGGTTTAATACATGTTTAGCAAGTCATGGGAGTTGGGGGGGTATTTTAATTAATCAAAGGTGATTAATTAATAGGTAGGTGTAAGCTTATAGAAGCCAATTAGAGGAATATTAGTGTGATTTAGGCTATTAGAAGGGGATTAAATCAATTAAATATTGATTTATTGGTTAAATGGAAGGGAAAGCTAATTAATTAATAATAATTAATTAGTCTAGGTAGAAGGGGTGATTTATTAATGGAAGGTCGTTAATTAGGGTATTTGTTGGATAGGCAACTTAATTAATTAGCTTAGTGTAATTAATTAATGATGATATGAGGGAAAATGAGTGCCTTTGACGATATGTGGTTGATTTGCGAGAAATGGGATAATTAGCACAATTTAAGTATTTAAAGTGCTTAGGCGTAATTATAGGTGTCTACATTTGCCCCTCTTTGGGGTGGCGTAAGTGATGCCACTTCAAAGATAGTAGACAGAAAAGATTTTGAAGAGATAGAAGAAAAATTAGTAGGAGGGAGAGATGCCCCCTCGAGTGTCGATGGGGTGATGAAGGAAGCCGATCGACGATCGAAAAATATGAGAAGTAGGCAGAAGAATGGGGACGAGGCAGGATGCCCCGAGGAGAGGGAGAATTAGGGGTGAAAGGGAAGTCGTGTAGAAGAAATATGGATGAGGGGAGAGAAGAGCTTATCCTCTAGCTACTTATTTGTTTGGAACAAATTGGATGTCATCTTATAGCCATAGGAACTACATCATCGGTCCTTATGAAAAATATAAGCATACGACAAAGGTAGAATGACATGAAAAGCCATACTATGAACAATTGTCCATTGCTGAAAATACCAACTCCACGCAACATACAATAATGCAATGCAATACGAGAAGGAAACAAGCTCATATAACAGGGAAAACAAGTACGAACGCACATATCTAACCCAACAACGGTCAAGACAGTTGTACAAATGTTTTGTTATCAGTGCTGAAGAGATCCACAAGTTCGTGATTGACGACAAGGGTTAAAAATGATGCCCCAAGCAAGGATACATGCAAGGGGAAATGAAAATGGACACGGGGTCCATGAAAAGCATTTGTGCGCAACGAAACAGCACCAGGCAACCAAAAGTGCCCCCGAGTACAGACGAAGCAAGCAGCTAGCTTTTGTGAATGGTTGTGAATCCAGTGATCCGCGAGTCGTATTAATCGGGGAAGATGTGAGTCAAACCAACAGGATATGGAGAAAATACCATGCGCAAGACACAAGTTTCAGCCGTAAGAAGCAAGTTACCATTGTGTAGGGTGTTGTACTTTTTAGGAATTTTTTGAAAGATTTTTGCCTTGTTTCTTTAGATTTTATATATATATATATATATATATATATATTGTTTTTGTTGTTTTCTCGAAACAATGTTCTATTGTTTTTATGTTGTTGGAAACAATTTTCTATTGTTTTTATGTTTTCTCAAACAATTTTCTATTGTTTTTGTGTTTGGTGAAACAATTTTCTATTGTTTTTGTGTTTTCTCAAAACAATGTTCTATTGTTTTTGTGTTTTCTCAAAACAATGTTCTATTGTTTTTGTGTTTTGTGAAACAATTTTCTATTGTTTTTGTGTTTTCTCAAAACAATGTTCTATTGTTTTTGTGTTTTGTGAAACAATTTTCTATTGTTTTTGTGTTTTCAACAGTTTTCCAAAGCTATGTGCAGGTAACCAAGAAAGCATGGATGCCCCCAGCGTTAGGTGGGGAATATACAAGGGCAGAAGCCACGCGCTTATGAACAAGAAGGTGAATTCGTTGAGTTGCCCCCAGCGTAAGATGGGAAATAACGAAAGACCACGTCCCTTACAGACGAATAGAAGAAGGGAAAGCCGAATCAAGGCTGGACTAGATGGTGTGCACAAGGAAAACTCGAAGGTAGAACCAGGTCCAGGACAAAGACAACTACCCTTCTGATACAGAATGCTTGTGAACAACGAATCCTCCCGAGGCACCGGAAACCGGTTTTCACCCAAGGACTTGTCCAAAGTGCCATAATTGAGTGATTTTTCACTAGTGGATGACCTGTTTTTTCTCTTTTTTTTTTCTTTTTTTTTTAATATATATTTTATTTTATTTTTATGACTTTCCTGTGCCATGTTTAGGCATAAAACCTCTTAAGATGCATGGAATTCATGGGCTCCCGGAGCTCATCACCATTGGGGTGAGCCAACTTGTATGCCCCTGTGCCATACTTGGCAACTATGACATAGGGTCCTAACCAGTGTGGTTCGAACTTCCCTTTCTTTTCTCGCTCTGCTCTGGTGTTGAACTGGTTCTCCTTCATAACTAAATCACCCACCTCAAACTGGCGAGGGATGATTCTCTTGTTGTAGTTGCGGGAGATTCTGTGTTGATATACTTTCAGGTGATTAAGAGTGCGAATGCGCCTCTCATCCAGGAGCTCTAACTCAGCCAATCTTGCCACTCGGTAATCTTCATCCTTATTCAAATAGTCCCGAAGAGAAATTCGCAGGGATGGGATTTCAATCTCTAAAGAGATGATAGATTCTATCCCGAACACGAGGGAATATGGCGTCGCACCCGTAGGAGTGCGAATTGATGTTCGGTAGGCTCAGAGGGCTGGGTGGATTTGTAGGTGCCAGTTTCGACCAGTTTTGCTAACCATCTTCTCCATTATCCTTACCAAAGTCTTGTTTGTTGCCTCAGCTTGTCCATTACCCTGAGGGTAATATGGCGTGGACCATTTCAATCTGATTTGGAACCGTTGGCAAAGACCTTTCACAGTTTTGTTCTTAAATGACTTCCCATTATCTGTGACAATGGATGCAGGGATACCATATCGGCAAATAATGTGATTCATGATGAATTTAGAAATCTGTGCTCCTGTGACATAGGTTAAAGGGACAGCCTCTACCCATTTTGTGAAGTATTCTGTAGCTGTGATGATATGTGTATGACCATCAGATGAGGTAGGAGTAAGCTTCCCTATTAGATCAAGTCCCCACTTGGAGAATGGCCACGGGGTAGTGATTGGTTGCAATGGTTGCGATGGAGCATGGATGAAATTTCCATACTTTTGGCATAGCACACATTTTCTAACATAATTACAACAATCAGTTTCCATGGTGGGCCAATAGTAACCTACTCTTAACAGTTTCTTAGCCAAGACCATTCCGTTTGTATGTGCTCCGCATACTCCTTCGTGTACTTCTTTAATTGCCTGGATTGACTCCGGCACATCCAGACAACGTAATAGATTCCCATCGTAGCCATGACGATAAAGTGTACCTCCTAACAGGGTGTAACGGGCTATCTGGCGAATTAGGCTCTGCTTTTCAGAGCGGGAGATTTCGGGAGGGAATGTACTGTCCTTAAGATAGGTGAAAATGGGTTCATACCATGGTGAATGGGGACCAACAACCTCACAAGCCAAGCAAGATTCTGGCATGTCATACGCGGGCTAGCGTAGATTTTCTACGAAGAATGGCATATCATTGTTCCCTGGCGGAATACGAAGCATAGATCCCACCGTTGCCATAGCATCTGCCGATCTATTATGTGCTCTTGGGATTTGCTCAAAGGTAATGCGCACAAAATACTCCTTCAGAGTTTCCACCAACTTCTTATAAGGTATGAGCTTGTCATCCTTAACTTTATACTCATCATTAACCTGTTTGATGATTAGCTGTGAATCACCTACAACCTTCACATGTTGAATATTCCACTTGATGGCTAGCTTCATCCCTGCAATGAGTGCTTCATATTCCGCAATGTTGTTTGTGCAAGGGAAGGCCAGGTGGAAAGCCTGTGGTATAGGATCACCTGAAGGAGTAATAAGGACCACTCCTGCACCTGAACCATGAAACGTAAAAGATCCATCAAAATGTATCTGCCATACGATAGATTCTTCAATGTAGAGCAAAGATGCATCTGGCAGATCCAGACTCAAAGGTTCTATGCTTTGCAAAGGTGCTTCCGCTAGCTGGTCAGCAAGTACTTGTCCTTTAATTGATTTTTGATGCACAAATTCTATATCAAACTCACTGAGTAGAATGATCCAATTAGCCATTCTACCTGTGAGGGCAGGTTTGAACAACAAATACTTGAGTGGGTTGACCTTGGATATGAGCTTGGTCTTAGTATTTAGCAAGTAATGGCGAAGTTTCTGAAAGGTAAAAACAACAGCCAAGCAAGCCTTCTCAATCTGAGGATAATTACATTCATAGGTGATGAGGGTGCGACTCAGATAGTACACTGCTTTCTCTTTATGGCTAAGGTCATATTGGGCGAGCAGTGCACCAATAGCATATTGCGTAGCGGAAATATAGAGCAAAAGTGGTTCTCCCGGAGTGGGAGGCATGAGGACAGGTGGATTAGCCAGGTACTGTTTAAGCAAAGCAAAGGCTTGTTGTTGCTCAGGTCCCCAAATGAAAGTGATGTCCTTCTTAAGCAAATGAGTGAATGAGTGACATTTATCTGCAAGCTGGGAGATAAAGCGACGAATGGCTTGAATTTTCCCTTGCAAGCTACGCAGTTGCTTGATATTCTCAGGTGGAGGCATTTCTGTGATGGAAGATACTTTAGCAGGGTCTACCTCAATACCTCGTCTTGACACGATGAAGCCTAATAGTTTCCCAGATAGCACACCAAAGACACACTTCTTTGGATTTAGCCTGACTTTGTATTCACGTAGGCGTTCAAAGATATGCCGCAAAATGATAGGATGTTCCTCTCTTGTTTTGGACTTTCCCAGGATGTTGTCTACATAGTCTTCCATGATGTCATGAATCATATCATGAAATATTACTGTCATGGCCCGCTGATAAGTTGCTCCCGCATTCTTAAGGCCGAATGGCATCACCTGATAACAGAAGGTGCCCCAAGGAGTTATGAAAGCTGTTTTGTGTTGGTCTCCTCAGCGATCTTAATTTGATTATAACCCGAAAAGCCATCCATAAGTGATAGCATTTCATACCCTGCGGTTGAGTCAACAATCATGTCAATGTTGGGCAACGGAAAGTCATCTTTAGGGCAAGCTTTATTGATGTCCCTAAAATCTGTGCAAATTCGGATACCAATAGGTTTCTTCTGGACAGGAACAATGTTCGATATCCATTCAGAATAATCAATTGGCTTGATGAATCCTGCTGCAAGCAACCTTTCCAACTCTTCTTTAACTAACAAGGCCACTCTTGGGTGCATCTTTCGAAGCTTCTGTTTGATAGGCTTAGCGTCTGCGTGCACAACCAAGTTATGCACGACCAAAGTTGGATCTAAGCCGGGCATGTCTTTGTAAGACCATGCGAACACATCAATAAACTCTCGCAGTAGCATAGTGAACGTCTTTTGTTCTCTGGCTGAGAGTGATGCTCCCAATTTTACTATCTTGGGATCTTCTTTAGTACCAATATTAACATCAATGGTTTCTTCAACTAACAATTTTGATAAATCCTCCATACGCGTGGGATCGGGAGGTAGGTTGAGATCTTCATCCAAGGATGTCTCTACGAGATTTTCATCCTTGGCGTGGTCACTTTGTTTGTCCTTTGATTTTCTGATTTGTTTGTCAACCAATGCCTCAAAGAGGTTTTTCACTGTGTGACTTGGACTTTGATTTTTTGCCGAGGCTTTTCTTTAGAACTCTTGCCCTCGCTTTTCTTTAAATTTTGCTGACCACGAAGTTCAGCCTCCTCACCGAAGTAGGCGCAGGTGTCTAAGTCGATAAAGAAACCCTTCTTGTGATCTCCAATGGGAATTGTATCCCTTATGCCCATGAACTCTGCAATAGCCTCGTCATTCTCGAATAAATCTAGTGGCACGTGACGTTGTTGGTCCCATTCAACAAGGGAGGGGTATACAAGGTCAAGGGTTGGTTCATTGGGGGTGATGGTTAGGACAACATTATTCATGAAAAGGTTCGTGGAGGCCAGATCCTCATATTGGCTACAACAGGAATCCGTATCGCTGTCTAGATAATCAGAGCTATCCTCATGCTTAGAACAAGTCGCATCTTGATCGTTGGGGTGTGCTCCATAAGGGTGAATCCCAATGCCATATCTTTCTGTTTTGAAATGTGGAAGAGGGACTGGTTCTCTTTGTCCTTGTTCATTCCTCCCACATCCTAGGCCTTTGTAGCCCATGGAGTACATCATTCTGCTAGATTTTTCATATTCTGGGGTTTGATAACAAGATGGCTGAGTGTCCTCAGGGACCCAAGTAGTAGGTGGATCAAGTAATTTTTCCTCAGCTAACAAGCCTCCAGGTAGGAACGACCCAATAGTATGTTCCTCTCTAGGTCTCTTGAAGCAGTAGTTGGGTCGACCTCTAGTCTTGGGCGACAAGGAGAGGTCTGAAACCAAGAGCGCTTGTTGTACATTATACTCCCCACAGCCATAGTCCAGAATTTTCATCTCCCATGAATTAAATGGAGATGTTGAAGTAGATGCCCCATGAGTGCAAGAACGAAGAGAATTTGAATCTACTCGAGATTCCATGGCCTCAGAATGAAGAGGGACAGCTATATCTGTGGAGGGACATGCATATGTACCCTTTCGTGCAAAGCTATTAAGAGCTCTACAATGAGCAAAGGGCTCTGAGTCTCTTGGTATTGTTATTGTATGTCCCTCATGCTTCAGCTTGATGCATTGATGAAATGTTGATGGCACTGCTTGCATGGCATGGATCCATGGTCGGCCTAGAAGCATATTATATGGAAGTTCCAAGTCTAAGACGTGAAACTTTGTCTGATGGCAAGTGGGGCCCACCTCCATTGGCAGCGTAATGGTGCCTGCTGACTCTCTTTCCGCGTTGTCGTATGCGGTGATAGTGATGATATGGGACTCAAGATCTACCTCTGTATGTCCCAATTGTTTGACCAACTTAAGCGTGCAAATATTCAATCCTGATCCATTGTCCACAAGCACCCGTTTGATTTTCCTGCGGGTGACAACTACCTCAATGTATAAGGGAAGATTATGTGTAGGATTCTCAGTAGGGACCTCCCTATGGTTGAAAGTGAGATGCTCACTGGGTGCAATATTTGCCACCCGCGGCTTGAAGGTATGCAGGATCAACTTCTAAAGGCACTCCCGACCCCTGAAGAGTTTGATACAAAATTTCCTTATGCACATTGGATATCTTGAGAAGATCTAAGATCGAGATCTTAGCAGGTGTCTTCTCAAGTTGTTCTAAAAGGTTATATTTACCAGTTTGTGGGGTCAACAGAGAGGGTTCTGGAATCACGAGGCGGGCACGCCTTGTTACCGCAGCACAGTCCTTTCCCTTGATCCGGATGGTATGGACACGGTCAGTAGGGGAACGAATACATCCGATAAGTGAATCGTAATGATTGTTATCTCTCTTGGTATACAAGTAATTCGTGGCTTTATAGGTTTGGGATGACTCTCCCTGATCCGGTTTTTCCTTTTCCGACTTATCATGCTTGGGGAATGGTTCCTTATAAATCCCCATTTTCTTGTTAGGTGTTTGCATGTGGCTAGGGTTATCCACCTCTATCTCCCCGTTGTCAATGAGGTCTTGAATATAGTGGTGAAGTCGCAAACATTTGTCTGTTTTATGACCTTTAACGCGATGCATTTCGCAGTATTCATGCTCCTTATACCATGAAGGTTTAGGAGTGTTGTCATCAAACGGTTGTGTTGTAGGATAGGTCATCATGTGGGCCGCATCCAACTGTTTTAGTATGACAGACAACGGCTCATTGAGGGAGGTGAATGTTCTTCGCTTTGGTGGTGGTTGAATTGGGCCCTTGGTCAGTTTAAAAGGTTGACTGGTTTGGACCGTTTGAACACGTTTGGAATCAGTGATTCCGTCTCCCACCACGTTTTTGTTTTTGTTAAAGATCTTTGGCTTTTCAGCGGGTTTAACACTTTGGTTGTCTTTAGATTGGGTTTTGAGGGTGCCTTTGGCAATGAGAGCCTTTTCTATTTGAATCCCTTTCTCGATAACCTCCTCAAAGGTGCGGACACAATGCATTTGGAGGTGGAAAGCTATATCTGGGTTGAGATTAGGGACGAAAATACTGACTAGCTGCTTCTCAGGGAAAGCGCAAGGGAAGCGACTAGCTATCCCTCTCCATCGTTGGAGGAAGCTGGCGAAGGTCTCATTTGGGCATTGTTTTGTGCTGCACAAGTCTGCCATGGTGACGTCACTCTCTATGTTATATGAGAAATGATGCACGAATCTTTCTGCCAATTCTGTCCAGGTGAAAATTGATCCTCGTGGCAAGCGCGTAAACCATTCTAATGCTTGACCTCCGAGACTCTTAGGAAAAAGTCTGATGAGGTAATTATCACTATAAGACACCTCTTGACATGCCATGTAGAAATCTTTAACATGATCCCTTAGGTCTCCCTTTCCTTTGTATTTGTCGAACTTTGGCATATCAAATTTCTTTGGAAAGGGTTGAAGGGTCATTGTCTTGTCAAAAGGATAGGGGCATAGTTCTTCGTATTGGTATTTCCTAATACTCCCTATATTGCTTTCTTGTATGCTCGCAAGCGTTGCTTTCATAGATTGTACTTCTTGTGCGAGCAATTGTTCTTTAGTGGGAGAAATGGGGATGTGTACATGATGATACCCTGTGTCTTCTTCTCCTTGGTTTTCTCGATGGAGTTTGTGGATCCTAAACTTAGGCTTTGACTTTTGAACATTCTTGTTTGTGTCTTTCTGTACTTGGAAAGTAAGCAAAGCTAGTTGTCGGCTTAAGTTACTGAGTTGTTGTTGGATTGTGACTTGGTTTGTGTCTTCTTCTTCTAAAGGTTTCTCCTCTTCGTATTGTGGAGGTTCTTCCCCTGTCTCATGTTCTATCTTGTTTCTTCGTGGCACTTTGATGAGGGGTATTCTATGCCCTACCACTTTATCATTTTCTACATAAGAAGTGGAAGCATGTCCGCCTGTTAAAATATCTTCCATATTGATAAGGGGGTGTACCTCCTTAGTAGTGTCATTTGTTTGTAGTATTGGTTCCTTCTCAATGGGCAATTTGGCCCCTAATTCCATGACCCGTGCCAAAACTCTATCTTTGTTTCTAAGGAGAAACTCATCTAGTAGAGTGGGGTCAAAATCAAAGTTTGCGTGTGGTGATTCTAATTCATTTCCACTATGATCGACCATCTCTTCTGTTTCCTTTTCTGCAGAAAATAGTGGTCCTAGATCGTGTCCGATAAATGGGTTTGACCCTTGTCTGTTAGAGGTTTCCCAAGCTTGCGCCTGTTGTTCCTCATATGTTTGTTTCTTTAACCCTAGACGCGTCTTAGGAGCCATGTTTTCGTGATAAGTTTCACTAAGGTAAGTTGTAGATTTGTTCAAAATTCAATGACTACCCCTAAGTGAAACACAAGATGTACGTGTTAAGAGTAAACTAACAGTGTGAGAATACCAATGTGATAGAATGATAAAGTCACCAATGAAACAATCGTTTGGTATCAAAACTTAATCAAATGAAGTACCTCCTAGATTACGTTTTAAAGTAATTTACGATGCCAGATGATTAACAAGATGTCTCCACTTATGCCAAGTTCAAAGGAATGAACAAAACGTAAGTAAATACATGAAGTTAAATGCGATCTCCCAATCAAGATATACGATGAGCAAGCTCAAGTCTGATTAAGACCTATATCTCAAAAAGTGTCAATTACGATTTGCGAATGACACAACAATATCACCAAGATATGTTAACCCACTTTGCAAGAAAGTGGAGTATTGATATCGAGGTGTTATTGATATGACACGCACAAATGGTAGTTCCTAACACCTTTTGAAATCGAGGTAATAATAAGACTGAACAAAAAAAGCTCAAAGTATAGCTAGGAATAGTTAAGAATGTGTGCAACGTAACCGTACAATATAGGTATTTATGTCGAGTTTACAAGAAACAAGATGTAAATATCGAAATTGTAATGATACGAGACAAACAAACTAACTCCTCTATGGAAGTCCGCAGTGATGAACCACGCCTAACTACAATGACGATCTTGACGTGGGTATCAAGATCACAATGGCTACCAAATGACGTGAAAACGCCTCCACTCACTTTATACGTTTAACTAACCCAGCTGCAAACATGGATGGGTGTAAACAGACATAAAAGTGAGAGAAACAGTCGAATGGCAACACAAAGGTAATCACACCTCTTTTGATCAACAAAGTGTCAAAAGAATATGAAGGAAATAAATCAAGAAAAAATGACAAAAAATGCTAGTCTTACTTCGGCAGAGTTTCGCCTCGTCCTAAGGCAAGTAAAAACTAGGCGAAAGTAATATATCACACATTTCTCAAAAAGAAGGTTCACAACTCAACACTGTTTTAAAGTGGTCAAAGTGGGCTCCTGGCCAAAGTATATTCTCCTAGGTGGTTCTCTCGCCCTAGGTGTTACAAAGTTGCCACGAGCGAGCGCGATTTACCCAAAAAGTCGCACTGACTAGTTTGGGAGTATCTCGGCTTTACTTTACCCCCTTCAAGAACAGTAGGCAACTAGTGCGTCTACGTGTACTATCATTGGGGTCGCCACAACGGACAACCTGTAACTCTATCTCACAAAGGAATCACTAGTCAAGTAGGTAGTGCGGAGCACTTCCCGTTTCGTCCACAAGGTTCCCTCTTGCGTGGACTACTTTGGGGTTCCTGGAACCACCCCCATTGTTGTAGCTTAAGGCGTTATGCCAAAGGGGTTATGTTCCAGTTGAGCGGAGAGGGACGTACCCTTTTCCGAAACCTGCAATACAGTGTTTTGAATATGTTGTTCTTTTTATCTTGTTTAATTAGGTGTGGTTTGCTTGAACACCTTTTGGCAACCTGTATAACAACTGTATTAGTAGTTTTTGATTTCGTTTTGATTCCTCCTTTCTTTGACAAGCGTTTTTAGGTCCTGCACTCAAGCGTTAGTAGTTCTCCAAGAAAATCATATTATTTAAAAGAGGATTAAGAGTTGCTTTTGATTCTCAAGATCATCCAAGGATGCAAGAGAAGAGCATACACAACAAATAATCCAACTAAAAATTAAATAAAATCTTTTCAATCAATGAACCATACAAATTTTTTGATAAATGTTCATTCCCTTAAACCAAAAGTGAAAGATGAAGTTTCCAATTTACCAAATGTTATAAAATGAAGACTAAAGTTACTTTTGATTCTCAAGATCACCCTAAGGTGCAAGAGAAGAGCATACACAAACTTTTAGCCCAACTATATAGAAATGGAAAACTTCAAATCAAAGGACCGTTGAAAAATGCTTTGTAAAAGGTTCATTCCCTTAAGCAAAATGAATAATTAAATTTCCAAGTTTAATCCCAATGTTAAAAAGATATAGATCAAAGTTGTTTTTGATTCTCAAGATCACCAAAATGTGCAAGAGAAGAGCATACACACGCTTTGATCTAAATCGAGTAAGCATGGAAATACAACATTCATCAAAACATTAGACATGTTAGAAAATGACCAGTTTTAAAATAACAGAAAAACCTGCAACTTCTGTAAGTGTAAATCCCGAATTTATGTTTTCATTGCATAGTTAACTTCAATACCTTTCCAACGCAAAAAAAATGGAGTCATGTCGAGGTCGGGAGCAAAAGTTATGGCCTTCGGAAGATGGGTTACGCATATGCTCTTATGCTCATGGGTATGCACTTGACATGCACTTAAAAAATGTCAAAAAAAACGTCCCTTAATATGCAAAATGGGTAAATTTTTCCAACCAAGATTCAATTTTGAAAACAACCCATCATATTAATATATGAATAGAAGACTCAACGCTATCAAACATTAACATACATGCTCAAGAATTTAAGATTTTCAAGAAATTGACAAAACTAGCATGTAGAATGATGAAAAAGTAAGCTCTAAAAATGAAAACATGATGAAATCTTGAAATTTTCTCACCAACATTAAATTTTGACAGCAACCCACCACATTAATATGTAAATATAAGACTCAGCACTATCAAACACTAACCTACATGCTCAAGAATTGAAAATTTTCAAGAAATTGACAAAACTAGCATGTAAAATGTTGAAAAAGTAAGCTTAAAAAATGAAAACATGATGAAATCTTGAAATTTTCTCACCAAGATTAAATTTTGACAGCAACCCACCACATTAATATGTAAATAGAATACTCAGCACTATCAAACACTAACCTACATGCTCAAGAATTTAAAATCTTCAAGAAATTGACAAAACTAGCATGTAGAATGTTGAAAAAGTAAGCTCTAAAAATGAAAACATGGAGAAATCTTGAAATTTTCCCTTCAATTCCAAATTTGACAGCACTTCACCTCCTTCATACCTACAAGGAAGACCCAACACATGAAAACTCAACAAAACATGTTAAAAAAAACAAGTTAGATCAACATGTGTAAAAGAGGGTTAGTAACCAAAAATAAAACTTAACTACAAAAACTTGAAATTAAGTGCAAAGGACAATGGAGTAAGTCCCACTGGGCGTGCCAAATGTGTGCATGTATACTTTGCTTAATGCTAAATCAAATGAAGCAAGAACTACCACCTAAAATAGTTCTACAATTTAGCTAAAACAAAGCATAAACACCATCATGATAAGAATTAAACAAGGGTTAGATGCTAGCATTCATCAATACAAACTTTGAAACTAACAATGCTAAATATCTAAACTCCTCTATTCTCTAACAACAAATAAATGAATGGACCTAAGTAAGCTCCATGGCTATCAAAATAGTTGTCCTTAATGCTCCAAGAACCTAGGAATGGGGGCTAATCAAAGTTGGGCTACAAGACCCTTTTGACACCTCGCATATGACCAAAGCACTTTAAGAAAGAGGCTTAACTCTTCAAGATGATGAACTCTCAAAAGGGCAAGGTGCAAGCTCTTAGTCTCTTTGCTATATGCTTTGCATTTACTCTCTTAGAAAGTTTAGGTGTAAGTAAAAAGGTAGGTGGAGGGCTCTTTATATAGCCCAAAGGATAAAGGATTCAACACATTCTCATGAATGTGGGATAAAGGTAAAACATGATTAGGAATGGATAAGGTTGCTTTATTAAAGGTAACCTTACTTTAGAAGGGTTTAATACATGTTTAGCAAGTCATGGGAGTTGGGGGGTATTTTAATTAATCAAAGGTGATTAATTAATAGGTAGGTGTAAGCTTATAGAAGCCAATTAGAGGAATATTAGTGTGATTTAGGCTATTAGAAGGGGATTAAATCAATTAAATATTGATTTATTGGTTAAATGGAAGGGAAAGCTAATTAATTAATAATAATTAATTAGTCTAGGTAGAAGGGGTGATTTATTAACGGAAGGTCGTTAATTAGGGTATTTGTTGGATAGGCAACTTAATTAATTAGCTTAGTGTAATTAATTAATGATGATATGAGGGAAAATGAGTGCCTTTGACGATATGTGGTTGATTTGCGAGAAATGGGATAATTAGCACAATTTAAGTATTTAAAGTGCTTAGGCGTAATTATAGGTGTCTACATGTGTGTGTCTGTGTCTGTGCGCATGCGTGCGTGTATGTGTGCGTGTTCGTTTGCATGTGCGTGTGCATGTGTGTCTGTGTGCGTGTCCGTGTGGGTGTGTGTGTGTGGACGTGCGCATGCGTGTGTGTGTGGGGGGTTGTGCGTGTGTGCGTGTGCGTGTGCGTGTGCTTGGTTTTGTTTGTGCGTGCCTATGCGCGTGTGAGTGTGCGTTTTCATTTGCATGTGAGTGTGTCTGTGTGTGTGCGTGCGTGCGTTCGTGTGTGTATGTGTGTGTGCGTGTGCGTGCGTTCGTGTGTGTGTGTGTGTGAGTGTGCTTGTTCGTGTGCCTGTGCCTATGCCTGTGCCTATGCGT
>CM034155.1:675597931-675602504 GCA_019776745.2 Taxus chinensis
GTGCGTGTGCTTGTGGACAAGGTGCATGTGGGTGAAGTGAAACGTCTTCATGTTGTGTGTGTGGGGGGGGGGTGTGCTTGTTGTGTGTTTGCGTGTGCCATGTGTGTGTCTGCGTGTGTGCGGGGGGGGGCACAGTGCATGCGCTTTCGTGTGTGTGTTTTTTTGTTTTCTGGCTTCTGCTTGTTACTTTTTCTTGTGTGTGGGGCAATGTGCATGTGCGTCCCGTGGTGTTTGCTTCTACGTGTACGTGTTCATTTACATGGTGTGTGTGGAGTGTTCGGTTCGTGTGCGTGTGTGTTGTGTGCGCGTGGTCATTTGTGTGCGTGTGTGTACGTGTTGTGTGTGTGGGGGGCTATGGTGTGGGGCAGGGGCGGCGACGGGTGAAGTGTCTGGGGGTGTGTGCGTGTTGTCTATTGCCGTGTGCAGTGCATGTGGCATGGGCGTGTGCGTGTTGCATGTGTGGGTGTTTGTGGTGGACGTGGGCAAGTGCGTGCGTGTTGGGGGTTGTCCTATGCGTGTGCAAGGTGTCGTGTGTTTTGCGTGTGTGTTGTGTGTGTGCGGTGCATGTCCTTGTGGCGTTTGCGTGTGTGTGCTTGTTTTTTTGGTGTGCATTGCGCGTGTGCATTCATGTGTTGTGTGTGGGTGCGTGTGCGTGTGCATGTGCGTGTGCCTGTGGCGATTACATGTGTGGTGTTCATGTGCGTGTGCATGGTGTCATGGCGTGTGCTTGTTCTTGTGCACGATTGCATGCATTTGGACTTGTGCTTGCATTGCGTGTGGGGGGTTGTGTGGCGTGTCTGTCTGTGCGTGTGCGCAGTGCATGCGTGTGTGTGTGCTTCTGCGTGTGCGTGTGCGGTGCGTTTTACATTGCGTGTTTTTCGTGTGCATGAGTGGGTTGGTGTGCGTGTGTGGTGTGAATGTTCGTTTTGCATATGCGTGTGTGTGTTGTGTGTTGTTTTGGTGGTGGTGCCTGTGTGTGCGTGGTGCGTGTGTGTCTGTGTTTGCGTTGGTGTGCGAGTGTGTGTGGACATTGCATGCATGTGCGTCTGTCATGCATTTTTGTATGTGCGTGTGCGTGTGCATATGTTTCTTGTGTTTGGGCTGGGTGTGTGGTTTTCGTTTACATAATTAGTGTTGGCATCGTGTGTGTGTGTGTGGTGTTTGTGTGCGGTTGTGGTTTGTGAGTGAGTGAAGTGAGGTGTGTTGTGCGTACTTGTGTTGTGTGCTTCTTTCCCTGTGCGCGTGTGCATGTGTGCGTTGAGTGTGATAGTTGTGTGCGTTGGTGTGTTCTTCTGCTGTTTGTGTGTGTGTTGTGCGTGTTGTGTGCATGTGTGGGTGTGTGTGTGCGTGTGTGTGCATCAGTGTGGTGTGTCGTGTGCTTTTTGGATGATACATCAAGTGGACGTGTGCATGCACGTGTCGGTGGGTGGTGTTCTTGTAACGGTTTGCATTGCATGTGTGGTATGTTGCATGCATGCGTTTTGTGTGTGTGTGTGTGTGTGTTGTGATTGTGCGTGTGTTGTGGTGTGTTGGTTGTGTGTGTGTGCATGTGCATGTGCTTTTGTGCACGATTGCAATGTGGGTGGACGTGTGCATTCTCCGCGTTGCGTGTGGGGGGTTTGCGTGTGTTGTGCGTGTTCGTTTTCATGTGCGTGGTTTTGCGTGTGTGTGGGGTCTGTTCGCGATGCGTGCCGTGTGTGTGTGCCGTGTTGGTTGCATGTGCGTGTGCATGTGTTGGTGCGTGTCTGTGGGGTGTGTGTGTGTGTACGTCTGCATACGTGTGTTTGTGGGGGTTGTGCGTGTGTGGTGTGCCCGTGTGGCGTGTGGTTTGTTTTGTTTGTGGCGTGCGTGTGCGCGTGTGAGTGTGCATTTTCGTTTTGGGCATGTGAGTGTTTGCGTTCGTGTGTGTGTGTGTGTGTGTGTGTGCGTGTGCATGTGCTTGTGGCTTTTGCGTGTTCTTTTGCGTGTGCTGTGTGCGTGGTGTGTGCGTGTGCGTGTGTGTGTGCGCATGTGCATGTGCGTCTGCGTGCGTGTTTTGTTCACCATGTGCTGTGTGTGTGTGTGCTGTGCAATGTGCGCGCGCGCGCAGGTGTGGGTGTTGCATTTTGGTGTATGTGCATGTGTGTGCGTGTCGCGTGTGTGTCTGTGTTGTGAGTGTCCGTGTGGGTGTCTGTGTGGAAGACGTTTCTGCATTGCGTGTGGGGGGTTGTTGTGTGTGTGTGCTTGTCGTGTGCGTGTGTTGGCTTTTTTTTTTTTTTGCGTTCTTGTGTGTGTGTGTGCGCCACGTTCGTCGTGTGTGTGTGCGTGTGCGTGTGTGCGTGGGGTCGTGCGTGCGTGCGTGCGTGTGTGTGGGTGTGAGTGTGCCGTGTGCGTGTGGTGTGTGCGTTCGTGTGTGTGTGGTGTGTGAGTGTGGTTGCCATTTGCGTGTGGTTGCGTGTGTGGTATGTGCGTTTGCGTGCGTGTGTGTCGCGTTTGCGTGCCCTTGTGTTTTTGTGCTTTGCTTGTGCTTGTGCGTGTGTGTGTGCATGTGTGCTTGTGCGTTGTGTGTGTGTGTTTGTGGTGTGTGTGTGTGTGTGTGTGTCTGTGGGTGGTGTGGGCGTGCTCGTTTTGGGCTGTGTGCCGTGGTGCGCGTGCAATGCATGTGTTGGGCGGTGCGTGTTAGTATGCTGTGCCCCCCGGGCTTGCTTGCGTGCGGTGCGTGCGTGCGTTGTGTGCTCTTTGTTCGTGTGCTTGTTAGTTTGTCGTTTTTTGTGTTGCACGTGTGGGTGTGTGTGTGTGTGCCATAAGCATGTGCGTGTACGTGTGCGTGTGCATTCGTGTAACGTTGTGCTTGTGCGTGGGGTGTGCTTGTGCTGTGCGTGTGCGTATTTGGTGAGCTTGTGCGTGTGCGTGGTGCGTGTGCGCTTTCGCGTGCCTACGCGTGCATGTTGTTTTTTGGTGATTGGTTCGTTTTTGTGCGTTTGTGTTTTGGTGCGTTTTCATTTGTTTGTGTTTGTTTTTTGCATTTTCTTTTTTCTTTTTCTTTTTCTTTTTGTGTTTTTTCCTTTCTTGGTGATGATGCATGCAGGTGAACGGTTTGCGTGCTCGTGCGCGTGCGTGTGTGGTGGGCATGGCTTTAAATGTGTGTGCCATGTGTGTGTTCGCTAGGCGTGTTTGTGTGCGTTTTTGCTGTGCATGTGTGCGTGTGTCTGTGTGGTGTGTGTGTGCGTGTGTGGTAGTGTGTTCGTGTGCGGGTACATGTGCGTGCGTGTGTGCGTGTCCGCATGCGTGTACGCTGTGCGTGTGCGTGTTTTCGTTTACGTGTGTGTGGTGTGTGTGTGTTGTGTGTGTGGTGTGGGTGTGGGTGGGGGTGGGTGGGTGTGGTGTGTGTGTGTGTGGTGTGTGTGTTGTGTGGTGTGATGTGTGTGTTGTGATAGTGTGTGTAGTGTGTGCCGCGCCCGCGCCGTGTGCGTGTGCGTGTGCGTGTGCGTGTGCGTGTGTGTGTGTGGCGCGTGTGCGTGTGCGTGTGCGTGTGCCGTTGCGGTGTGCGTGTGCACTTGCGTGTGCGTCATCCGTATGCATGTTGCATGTGCTCGTGTGCGTGTGCGTGTGCGTGTGTGCAATGCGCGTGTGTGTGCGGTGTGCGTGTGTCCGTGTGGCACGTGCGCGTGCGTGTGTGGTGCGTGTGTGTGTGCATGTTGCGTGTGCGTGTGCGGTGCATGTGAGTGGTGCGTGTGCGTGTGCGTGTGCGGTGCATGTGCGGTTGTGTGTGCGGTGCTCGTGTGCGTGTGCATGTGCGCATGAGTTTGCGGTGCCGCGTGTGTTGTGCGTGTATGTTGGATGTGTGCATGCGCATCGTGTGGGTGGTTGTGCATCGTGCTCGTGCGTTTTGTGTTTGGCTTGTTTTTTGTCTATTTTGGGCATTTTTCATATGTTGTTTTTGTTTTTTGTGCGTGCGTGTGCATGTCGTTTGCGTGTGAGTGTGTGCGTTCGTGTGTGTGTCTGTGTCTGTGTGTGGTGTGTGTGTTTGTGTGTGTGTGTGTGTGTGAGTGTGAGTGTGCGTGTGCGTGTGCGTGTTTCGGTTTGCATGCATGCGTGTGTGCGCAATGATGTGGTGTTTTGTGATTGTGCGTGTGTGTGTGCGGTGCTTGGCATGATTCATGCGGGTGGACGTGGTCGTGCGCGTTCAGGTGGGGGGTTTTCGTGTGCAGTGCGTGCGTGTGGTTCTGTGTGCGTGTGTGCTTGCATGTGTGTTGTGTTCTTTCTGCATGTGCTGTTTTCGTTTACATGGGTGCATGGGTGTGGTGTGCGTGCCGCAATGCCGTGCGCGGGTGGGTTTGGCGCGCGCGCGCTGTTGTGTGTGTTTGCGTGTGAGTGTGCATGTGCGTGGCGTGTGATGGGGTTTGTTCCTTTTCTCCTTAGGGCTTTGTGTGTGCGTGTGTGTCTGCTTTGCCTATTTGTCGCTCCTTTTTTTTTGGTGTTTGGTTCGGGTGTGTCCCGTGTTCGTTGGTGGTGTGAGTGTGTGTCATTCGGTGTGGGTTGGTGTGTGTGTGTGTGTGTGTGTGTGTGTGTGAGTGTGCGTGTGCGTGTGCCT
>CM034155.1:675613004-675620504 GCA_019776745.2 Taxus chinensis
CGCATGCATGTGCACACGCATGCAAACGTCCACCCGCATGCACTTGTCCACAAGCACACGCACACACACATGCACGCACACACCCCACACACACACACGCACAAGCAAACGCACACACACACAGACACACGCACACACAAATGCACACATGCACATGCACATGGACACAAGCACAGGCAAGCACAAACACAAGCACGCACACGCACACACACACATGCACACGCACATGCACACACACACACACACACACACACACACACACACACACACACACACACACACACACACACACACACACACAAACACACACACACACACGAACACACACACACTCACACGCAAACGAACAAGCACACGTACGCACAAACACAAACAAACATATGCACATGCACACACGCACAGATAAACACACACACGCACACACACACGCACACACACACGCACACACAATCACACACACACACACGCACACGCGCACACACACACACACGCACACACACGCGCACACACACACATGCGCGCGCACACGCACGCACACGCACACACACACGCACACGTAGAAGCACACACGCGCGCATACACGCACACACGCAAACCCCCCACACGCACGCGCACGCACACGTCCACCCACATGCAATTGTGCACAAGCACACGCACACACACACGCACTATCACAAACACACACACGCACACGCACACGCACACGCACACGGGCACCCACACACATGCACACGCAAACTGCACAAGCACACCCGACCACACACTCGAGCCACGCACACCGCTCCACACGCTATTGCACTTGTCCATAAGCACAGGAAGCACAACACCGCACACACCACACACACACACAGCCACACACACACAACATGCACAGCACACACACAGCACACATAGCACACACACACACACACAAATGCACAACAAGCACACGCACATCATGCACACGCGCCACACGCACACACGCACTACGGACTTACGGCGCATTATGGCAGGCAGTCAAACACAAGCACATGCACATGCCACAGGCACGATGCACACTCAGCACCCACGACACACACATGTGAACGCACTCACTCATATGCAAATTGACACGCACACGCATGCACAAACACAAACAAAACATAGCACACGCTACACACACACGCACACGAGCCACACGCACGCGTGCATGTCACACTTGTCCACACCACACTACGTAAACGCACGCGCACACGAATGCGCATATGCACACGCACACGAATGTACGCGCACGCGCACGCATACAGGCACGCGCATGCGCAGACGTAAACAGACGCGGACACGCAAATGCGTACATGCACAACGCACACGCACAAGAAGGCACGAGCACAAGTACACGCACACGCACACACACACGCACACACGCACATTCACACACACACGCACGCCGCGCACACACACACACGCACACACACATGCACATGAAAACATGCACACGCACATGCAACATGCACACACACCCCCACACGCACGCGCACGCAGCACGCACACGCACACGCACACACACACGTACACGAACACGCACATGCACACACACACACACATGCAACACGCAACACATGCACACGAGCACACAAGACCACACACATGAGCACGCACACACACACACACGCATGCACTTGTCACACGAGCACAGACCAACACACACACACACACACACGCACACAGGCACACACATGCAGGACGACACACAGCACACAAGCAGACAGCACACACAGACCCACACGCAAACACACACATAGCACACGTACACGCACACGCGCGCACACAGGCACAAACGCACACGCACATGTACATGCACACACACACGTACACAGCAACACACACACGCACATGCACACACACATGCACACACACACTCATATGCAACACGAACATGCACACGCACGCACAAACACAAACAAACATATGCACATGTACACACACACGCACACACAAATGCACGAGCACACGCATGCAAACGTCCACCCGCATGCACGTGCATGCACACGTCACACGCACACATGTAAACGCACGCACACACCCACACACACACACACGCACAAGCAAACGCACACACACACAGACACACGCACACACAAATGCACACATGCACATGCACATGGACACAAGCACAGGCAAGCACAAACACAAGCACGCACACGCACACACACACATGCACACGCACATGCACACACACACACACACACACACACACACACACAAACACACACACACACACACACCACACACACACACACACACAAACACACACACACACACGAACACACACACACTCACACGCAAACGAACAGGCACACGTTATGCACAAACACAAACAACCATATGCACATGCACACACTCACAGATAACACACACACGCACACCAACGCATCTCACACACACACACTCACACAACATCACACACAAACTCGCCACGCACACCACTCACACACCCACACACACACACGCACCCCCAACACTACGCGTCACACACACACTGCTCTCTGCACAGCACGCACACTCCCACACAACACGCACGACTAGAAGCACACACACTCTGCATACACTCACACCGCAAACCCCCCACCATATAACCCCCCCCTAAAGCGCACGCGCACCACACGTCCCCCCCATCATTGTGCAACAAGCCCACGCACACACCACCACTATCACAACGCAACACAATACACACACGCACACTCCACTCACACCACACCACACACCTGCACAACGCAAACATGCACAACACACCGACCCACACACGAGCACGCACACGTCCACTACGCATGCACTTGTCCATAAGACACAGGACACAACACGCACACACACACACCCACACAGCCACACACCACACCGCACACTACACACAACACACACACAATCACACACACTCCTCACACAAATGCAACACAAGCACATACACATGCACATCGCACACACGCACACACGCACACGGACCGCGCGACAGGCATGCACAAACACAAGCACATGCAGCATCACAGGCACATGCACACACTTCACACACACACCACAATGTGAACGCACACACTCATATGCAAATTAACAACGCACAGCGCATGCCACAAAACACAAACAAACCTATGTCACACGCGACACACACACGCACGAGCACAACCACGCCATGCACATCCCACCACCCACCTAACGCCACGCGCACACGCATGCTATATGCAACACGCCAACTAATGTACGCACGCGCACTATACAATGCACGCGCATGCGCGAGACGTACCGACGCTGACAACGCACATGCTACGCCACCGCACACGCACACAAGGCCCGAGCACAAGTACACGCACACGCACACACACACACACACACACGCACATTCACACACACACACACACAAACACACACACACAAACACACACACACACACGCACACACACATGCACATGAAAACATGCACACGCACATCCAAATGCACACCCCCCCCACACGCACGCGCACCGCGCACGCACACGCGCACACGCACACGCACACGTACACGAACACGCACATGCACACACACCACACACATGCACACGCAAACATGCACAAGCACACCGACCCACACACATGAGCACGCACACGTCCCACCCACATGCACTTGTCCATAAGCACAAGAACACACACACACACACACACACGCACACAGGCACACACACAGACACACACACACACAAGCACACACACACACACACGCAAACACACACAAGCACACGTACACGCACACGCGCACTAGGCAGGCACAAACGCAAGCACGTACATGCACACACACACACACACACACACACACACACACACACACACACACACACACACACTCATATGCAAACGAACATGCACACAGCACGCACAAACACAAACAAACATATGCACATGTACACACACACGCACACACAAATGCACGAGCACACGCACAAACCCCCACATGCACGTGCATGCACACGTCCACACACACATGTAAACGCACGCACACACCCCATGCGCACATGCACACAGCACACGAATGTACACGCACCGCGCACACATACACGGCACAGCGCACGCGCAGACGTAAAACACACCGCGGACACGCACATGCGCACGCACACGCACACGGACAAGCACAAGTACATGCACACGCACACACACACACCGCACATTCACACACACCAGACACGAACACACACACACACGCACGCACACACACACGCACACACACACCCACACACACATGCACATGCAAACACGCACACGCACATCCAAACGCACACGCACACGCACACGCACACGCACACGCACACGCACACCGCACACGCACACCGACACGCACAACGCACATGAACACGCACATGCACATGCACACACACACACACAAACGAAACACGCACACACATGCACAATCACAAACACACACATGCACACGCAGGCACGCGGACACGCACACGCACACACACATGCACACACAAATACGCACCACGCACACACGCACAAGCACACACACACACGCACACGCACACGCACAACGCACACGCCGCGCATGCACACACACACACGCACATGCACATGCACATGCATGCACACACACACACGCACACACACACACACACATGCAAACTAACACGCACACACAAACGTCCACCTGCATGCACTTGTCCATAAGCACAGGAACACACACACAGCCACACACACACACACACACACACACACAAGCCGCACACACACACACACACGCAAATGCACACAAGCACACGCCACACGCACATGCGCACACGGAGACGCGCATAGGCAGACACAAACACAAGCACGTACACGCACACACACACACGCACATACACAGGCACATGCACACTCACACACACACACACACACGTGAACGCACACACTCATATGCAAATGAACACGCACACGCACGCACAAACACAAACAAACATATGCACACGCACACACACATGCACACACAAATGCACGAGCACACGCACGTGCATGCACACGTCCACACACACACATAAACGCACGCGCACGTGCATGCGCACGTGCACACGCACATGAATGTACGCGCACGCGGACACATACACGCACGCGCATGTGCAGACGTAAACACACGCAGACACGCACATGCGCACGTACACGCACACGCACAAGAAGGCACGAGCACAAGTACACGCACACGCACACACACACGCACATTCACACACACACACACGAACACACACACACACGCACACGCACACGCACACGTACACGCACACGCACACGAACACGCACATGCACACGCACATGCACACACACACACAAACACACAAACAAACACGCACACACGCACACGCACACACATGCACAATCACAAACACACACATGCACAGGCAGGCACGCGCACACGCACACGCACACACACATGCACACGCAAATACGCACAAGCACATGCACACGCACACGCACGCGCATGCACACACACACGCACATGTACATGCACATGCACATGCACACACACACGCACACACGCACATGCATACGAACACGCGCACGCACACGCACATGCATGCATGTGCACACGCACACAGAGCCACACACACACACACACACACACACACAAGCACACACGCACACACCAGCACAAACACAAGCACACGCTCGCATGCGCACACGCGCGCACACACACACACGCACACGCACACGCGCACAGCGCGCACACACACACATCCGCGCGCGCGCACGCAAACGCACACACGCACATGTAAACAAACACACACATGTAGAAGCACACGCACACGCACGCACATGCACATGCGCACACACACACACGCACGCACGTACACACACACGCACACGCACACGCACACGCACATGCACACGCACACTCACACACACACACACACACACCCGCACACACGCACGCACACACGCACGCGCACAGAGACACACACACATGAACGCACACACACACACACACACACACACATCCACGCACACACATGGACACACACAGACACACGAACGCACACACTCGCATGCAAATGAACACGCACACTCACACGCGCACACGCACAGACAAACAAACACACACACACATGCACACACACACACGGACACACACACACACACGAACGCACACACTCACATGCAAACGAACACGCACACTCACACGCGCACACACACGCACAAACAAACGCAAGCACATGCACACGCACACGCACACGCACACGCGCGCGCGCACACACACACACACAACCCCCCACACGCACACGCATGCACACATCCACACACACACACCCACACAGACACGCACACACACACACACACACGCACACACACACACACACACATGCACACGCACACACGCACATGCAAACAAACACGCACACACACACACACGCGCGCGCGCGAACACGCGCGCACACACACACATGCACAAGCACACGCACATGCAAACTAACACGTACATGCAAACACACGCACACACGCACATGCATACGAATACGCACACGCACACGCACACGCATGCATGCGCACACGCACACAGACGCACACGCACACACACACACACAAGCACAAACACAAGCACACGCATGCACACGCACACACGGACACACACACACGTACACGCACGCACACACACATGCGCACACACACACACGCACACACACACACACACACGCGCACACACACACACACACGCACACGCACACGGACATGCAAAAGCACACGCACACGCACACACACACACGCGCGTGCACACACAAACTCACACACGCACTTGTAAATGAACACACACGTAGAAGCACACGCACATGCACATGCACACACACGCACATGCACACGCACACGCACACACACGCACACGCACGCACACACACACACACACATGCACATGCACACGTGCGCACAAACACACACACAAGCACACGTACACGCACATGCACACACGCACATGCAAACTAACACGCACACGCAAACACACACACGTGCACACGCACACACGCACATGCATACAAGCACGCACACGTACACGCACACGCACACACACACACATAAGCACACACGCACACACAAGCACATGCATGCACACGCACACGGGCACACACACACACATGCAGACGCACACAGACATGCCACACACACACACACACACACGCGCGCGCACGCGCGCACATACACACACACACACACACACACACACACACACACACACACACACACACACACGCCCACGCACACGCAAATGCACACACGCACATGTAAACGAACACACACACGTAGAACCACATGCACACGCACATGCGCACACAGACATGCACAAGCACACGCATACGCGCGCGCGCACACACACACACACACACACACACACACACACACACACACACACACACACACACCCACGCACATGCAAATGCACACACGCACATGTAAACGAACACACACACGTAGAACCACATGCACACGCACACGCGCACACACACACACTCACATGCACATGCATACGCGCACACACACACACACATGCACACATACACG
>CM034155.1:675643004-675665504 GCA_019776745.2 Taxus chinensis
TTTTATTGTGTTTTGTGGATGCGGTTGATCTTCTAACTCGAACTGTCATCGTCAAAATGATCATGGCTTAGTATTTCTGTGCAAATGAATGAAATACTTGAAAATTGGCTTGCTGTTTGAGACTGTTTGACTGTACCATGCTTGTGTATCTAATACCCTACGCGGGTTTGCCTTGATAAAGGCATTGTTATATGAATATTGTATTTCTGAGATCTGCACATCATTGTGAAATAGGAGAATGAGATTTTTGGATTTAAATGTTTGTTGAGAAGGAACTCGAACTGGGTATTTCTTTGAATATGGTATATTGAATGAAATTGTGCATGTTGTACGAGTTTGTTTTGACATCGTTTCTTTTCTGAAATCAATAAGGAAACGAGTTCCTATTCTTTCTGTTGTTTTAAATTTTGAAAGAAATGGTAATTGGGTTTCATTGAGCATTATAGGTTCGGCTTGATGGAAGTGACAGTGATATTTAGATTGTTTCCTGAGTGCTGTGTTTTTTTTGTACAAACGGAAGAATGAAATGATTTGTGTGATCTCTGATTTTGCATTGTCATTCAAAAATGAACTCGACTTGAGTGATTCTTGTTGTGTTTGAAGAAAATGGGTGTTTTCTTATTGAAATAATTAGAGGAATGAATTTTTCTCTTCTTGCTGTTTGAATTTTGGAAATAGCAACAATAGAGCTTTACCGTACAATACGGGTTGGACTTGCTGTAGGTAACAGCAAAGTGCAAGTTTTTGTTTATGAATTGTGTGCGTTCATGGGTATAGAAAGCCATGTAAATATTTGATAAGCGGCTGTATAACTGTTCATTGGTCATAATACAGTGCAAGAAGTATGGATTCTTTTAGTACAGTAAGAGCATAGTATGCATCCTTGCATTGTTTGTTCTTTGATGGATACGATGTTTTACCAACTTGTTTTTGGTATTCGTATGAGCCTGATTTAAAGGAATTATTGATAGGGATGATAAATTCTTCCTTGTTTTCATTTAAAGCTGAATATGAATGGAATTATTCACTTGCTATTGGAAAGTGAATTCTGAATGGATTTTGTAAGTTTCACTCTAAACTGTTATCTTTGATTGGTGTCTTGTTTGGATTAAAATTTCAGTATAGTCACGGGGAAAGGAAAAGGAGTGTGGATGGATAACTTGGAATAATGATCATTTCTTCTCTCATACAGTTGGAAATCTGTAATCGTTAAGGAACGAATTTTGTATTGCTTTGGTTTAAGACATCTATATTTTATTGTTGTTTACTTTTCTCATCAGTATTTGATTGATTGAAATCAAACGAGTTGCATGAACTGAAAGGAAAGCAATTTGGTTTATATTTTCAGTCAAAATTTTATCCTTTGAAATTATTACTAATGCAAGGGAATGGAATTGATAGAAGTTATGTTAGAACAACAGTATACATACTTGTGTTCCTAGTTCTTACAGATGTTGTAATCTGGAATTGATGAAGGAAATTACTTTTTGTAATGATTATTTAGGAAAGAGGACAGCAATCCACACGCACTGATTGGGATGGTATTTAGATGATTCAGTTGTTATGCTGTTCATTCTTTTTGATACGTAATTCTTGATTGATGTTCATTGTAACTATAACACCCTGAACTGTTGTTACTTCCTCCTGAGCATACAAGTGTTGATATGTGATTTCTGGTAAAAGGATGGGTTCCTCGATTAAGAAATCATGCTTGATATGTACTGTATTTTCTTGCAGATTGCAGATCTTGACTGAGTCGGAATATGATTGGACTCTTTTATTTCTTTCATTTTGTATCTGAGTTAAATCTGATCTCAGAACGAATTATAGAGTTATCCATCTATAATACCTAACCTTGGATCAGTGGAATTGATCCAAGTATTGCTTTAAGTTTGTTCGTGATGAATTAAAATTACAGACCTTGAACAGGTTGCAAGGTCTAGAAGCATTGAATAAGCTAGTCCGGAGTATGACTCAGGTTGATCATGTGAAATGAATTGGTTCCCGATATCGAAGTATATCTGGAAGGTCTCGATCGTGGACCAGGTAATAATTCAGTTTCATATAATTCTGTAGCCTAAGGCAGAATAGGAGCTAACCCTGTTCAAGAATGTATGATGTAGGTCTTTTTCTGAGCGTACGGAATGTAGACCTAACTGGAATTATTAATGATTAGTAACCTAAAACTAAAACCTAACCTAGGGGTTAGATTAGTGTTAATCTAACCTAGACCTAGGCTAAGTGCTAATGTCCTAAGTTAGTATCTATGTTCTTTGAAGTTAGAATAAGTATTATCCTAAATTCTAACCTAAGTTACTAACCTATCTATTGAGCAAGAATGTAAGGGGACCTATGGAGGGGTGCGAACCATGGGCGGCATTTTCTATGTCATTAAATACAGTGGATAAGTATGAAGGACAGGTATTGGCGGAGGTTTTAGAAACGGCTAACCTAAGCCGACGTGGCAGGTCGCCAAAACTGGAAATGGACTTGAGATTTTCTTTGTCTATCGCCAACTTTGGCGGTCGGTGGCAGTGGAGTTTGAGCGGGAAATTAGGAGTTAATGCATTCAATGAGCTTGGAAGTCGAGCTCGGAATTCGCGAGAAGGCATGCAATGTGGAAAGTTGTTGTTTTGTTTGGCTTATCGCGAATTTCGGTTTTTCTTCTGCCTGTTCACTGGTTCTTCGCACCAGTCTTCTTTGTGTTGCATGGCGAGTATGAGCTTATCTAGCTCTTTTCTCTGGCAAGGAAAATATATATGTCATGGGGATAGCAAAATTTTGTTGGTCGCTCTAACTTGGAAAAGGAAAAGGAAGTCCGAGCTCTTTCAGTGGTCTGCTTCGGAATTTTGAGCAAAAATCCAGGCATGTTAGGCCCTAACCTTTAAAAATCTTGCTGTCTTTCAAGTGATTTCATTAGAACAACTCTGTTCAAATGGTTTATGGAAAATAGATGATTTTCTATGGTGGTCTTGTGTGATTTTTGGTACTGTATCTTCTTACTGGTTCGATTTTTCGTTTATCCCTTGATGGGTGTTTATTAAATTCGAACTGTGGCCTTATTTCTTTATGTTTGCACTCTGGCTTAAATATGCGAAATATATGAAATGTATGAATGCTCGGCCTGTTCGGCGTGAGCCCATAAATTATTCCTGTGATGGGTATAGGCCATTGTTATGTTGTCGATTTTTGGTCGTCGATTCTTGTTGTGGAAACTGTCGGAAGGGATACTGATGGACATTGTTTGATTGTTCAGTTAATTGACCTTTCTTCTTTTATAAGCTCTGTCGTGGTTGTTATCTAGTGGTGATAAAGGATTCTGGTTGGGTTTCGTTATAAAATTTTATAGTTATTGTGAAAGGAAATTCTCTGTGTTACAGAATTCTTTTACGACCTTGCTGGAGTTGTTTTTCCCCTTGCGTGGAGGTTATGGGGATTCAACCCATTGATAGTATTGATATATATACATATGATTATTATATTGAAACGACTCTTGGAGTCCTCTGAATGAATCGTATATTATGGTCCACTGTTGAGGAAATAGATACATCTCTGAATATTGATAATTTGAATTTCGTGGAAGTCTTGTAGAAGTAACAGGTCATACGACCTTAGTTATTTGTAATAAATTTTGGTACAGACTCCCTGGGTATGCATTTACGTTCTTCTGTGTAAGCTTGTTCGAGAATTTTGACGAGGCTCAGTTGAATTCCTTGTTATGAAATCGGTATTTGATTTGCTTACACTTGATTTTTGAATGCTTACCATAGTTGGCATTGATAGAATCATGTTGACTATTTTTATCTTATACTGTTGTTGGGTTCCGTTTTATGGAAGATATCTTGTATGTCGGCTTCCGGGAAGCTAAACTGTGAATACTGTTTATGGACTTTGTTTTAAATCCTCGAATGGTATACATGTCACTGTTGTATGTATAAGCCCGAGTTTGAACAGGAAATGTTCTTGGCTTTGTTGGCTTTCTTTAATATCTTGACGTCATGAATTATGGCTTCTATAAAGTAGGTTGTAAACACCATACTTTCAGTTCTGATTGCATTCAGAAGTGACTTCGTTATCCCATGTTTTGTTTCCATTCTGATTTCACTCCCGATTGATGTGACTGTACATGGTGCGTGGTTTTCGTTTAAAAATCTCTTTGCTTAGTTATAGGTAAATGTCATGGCTTAATGTTTTCGAGCCTCTTGTCGACTGCGACAACAAAGGAGATCCTTTGAATTCGACCTTGGGTCTAAAGCCTTACACAGTAGAAAAGGGCTTGAACGGGCTGTAGGTTGTTATTGGGATTGATGACAGGTTACGTCTTCTTCGCATTGTTATCCATTCTTTTGTTTGATTGAATGTTAGAGTTGTTGACTGTACCTAAGCAGGTAATGGCAGTGTTTATCTTCTTGTCCGTCGCTTCTTGCGAAAGGTCATTCTGAGTCTGTCTGGTAGAATGAACATGTTGTTCGGCATGGGGGCTACTGTACTGTAGTTGCTTTATTGTAAGTTTTAACAAAACAGTGTGCTGTTTATGGACTCGACTGATTTACTTGCATGTGTATTAAGTGAATGCCTTGCTTTTGGAAAGATGGTATAGTCATGAGCTAGTTCAGAGGGAAACATGTTCAATTTGTTTATTTCTCTTCTGTTGTAAATTATAAGATGAAATAATTGTCCAGCTAACATCTGTAATTGTTTTTACATAATGACAGTATCAGGATTGATATGATATTCCTCTTTTTAAGTTGAATATAATGATTGTCTGATGTTTGTTCATCTTGGGATTTACGATGAATAATTGCTTAGGATACTTTTGTTCTTCTTGATCCCTAATATTTTTGATGAAATAATTGAGAAGCATATAGGACTACTCTGTAACGAAAATTATTATTACACGTTATAGACATGATATATTCCTAACGTTTAGTTTGAATCATGCTTACTTGATTGATGATTTTATATCATTTAAACAGGGTGTTTAATGAAAACAATTGACGGATTGCAATTGTTTTAAAAGTTAGTGCTTATCATGCTCAGTTCATCGAACTGACTCATGTTGACTATTTTTGCAGATGGTTGCCGTAAGTGGTAAAAGCATGCAGATCTGACAGGATGATCAGATTGTTTAATTTGATTTATAATGAATTACAGCTTGATTTTCTAAATGTTCTATATGAGGAAAGATGTTCTTTTTCCGTTAAGCATTGTATCAAGTATGCTGCTTGCATAAAATGTAATTGTATAGTTCTGAAAGGAATGGAAATAAGTATTTGTTACTTATGTGTTGTATTCTTAATTCTGTTAGTTGACCTTCTTCGGTTTATATACCGGAGTGGCAATGTTATCTTTGTGTAATTTGGATGCTTTTGTGATTGTCAATGAAAGCATATATGAAAATGTGATTGAATTCTTATGAGTGTTTAGTAGTTCTAATTTGTTCTATCGAAAGCTAAATTGAAATTTAAATCATTGTCTTTCTAAAAGATAGGGATAAAATGAACCTAAGCAGAACGCTAATCAAGCTGGATTAAATTACTAATCCCTAGTCCTGAGTATGACAGGACAACATTAAATTGGATTCTTAATCATTTATATCTTTATACTAATAAGTATGATATAAATTCAGTTAAGAGAACTGATATAAATCTAATGGGGTTCAGATGGCAATCTCATGTGAAGGTTATGAGATATTGTCCAATTCTGTTGTTTTAGAATCATGTGTATTCTAATGACTCCTTGATGAGACCTTGACCTTAATATCTCCACCATGTAATGGGTTTTATTGAGGAAGGTCATCTTAAGACGAAGAATCCAGGGATCGGGAAAGGCTAACCTTAGGGGAAAGTCTTTAATGTAATTTAAACTCAACGTGCGTAACGCATATTATTAAGTAGATCTTTTCGAGGCGGATTTAAAGGTTGACGGCACAAGTCAACTGCAGGGTTGTACCTCCGAGAAGATTAGGATCTTCTCGAAGTTACAACAATGCAGGGGACTTATGACGACACCCTTTGCATTGATCGCTAAGATTTACACTTTGATTTCGAACGAGTTACTCAGGGACCGATTAGGAATGTGGTCATGTTATAAGGCTGCCTAGGAGATTCGGGGTATCATGACACACTGGTTTAACTGCAGGGTTGAACCAGTATGTCATCGTATCCCTAATCCTCGTGGGCATCCATATAACATTATCACCTTGTTAATCTGTCTCCGAGTGATTGAGTTGTGATAGGAAGGACTGACAGTAGTCGGTATAAGACATTCTATATAACATAAGAATGGGGTGAAGGGCGTATTCCAGATTGACGAGTATGCCGTTAAGGAATACGAGACATAAACAGTATGTTTCAAATCTTTGGCCAAAGTATCGCAAGCTGCTGATTGCGTTGTCCTAATTCACCTAGCCCAAGGGATGAGATGCCGATGAATAATGGTAACAATTATTCAGTTAGGTTCCTTGGACAGAGCATTCTGAATCCCAGAATAGGGAAGAGAACCGCAAGAGTGAAGTGTTAAATAAAAACGCCAACTCTTATTACTCATGAATAGATCGGTAGATTACCGAGTCATGGAATGAATAGATCGGAGGTACTCCGAGTCATTACAGCTGCATATGGTTGTCTGTTATAAGAATGGTTATTTGATTTGTGAGTTCTAAATTATGTATTTAGAACCAGGATGCAATTATCAAAAAAAAAAAAAAAATCACTTGTTCTAAGGTATAAATTGAGGATGTTACATCTTGGTATCAGAGCTGAAGGTTGCAGCTCTTGGACCTATTGTGTCCATAATCTGATAAAAACCTGAATTTTCTTGTAACAGAAAATGGTTAGAACAAGGGGGAACGTTGCGAATAATGCTCCACCTGAAGGAGGAGCGGCAACAACCCAGAAACTTGATGAGATCCTTGCTGCCCTGTTGGACACAAGAGATCGCTTAGCTGTACTGGAACAGCAGGTGATGGGAAATGAGGAGGATGAAGAAGCTGATAATAATAATCAGCAACCTCCTGAGGACAACCCCGACATGGGTGTTGATGTTAATGCTGGGAATGCACCTGTCCAACCAGAAAATAAAAAGGCCAGATTAGCAGCAGAACTCACTAATGATATAAAAAGGATAAGTCCACCTAAGTATGATGGCACCACATTAGGAGATGGAGCTGAGAACTGGCTCAGCGAAATGGAGAAGTACTTTGCAATAAGGAACTTCTCAGAGGAAACCAAAGCTATTTGGGGAGCCTATCAGCTTTCCCACGAAGCATCTTCGTGGTGGGATAGCCGTAAAGCTGAACTAAATATTGATGAGACCAATATTACTTGGGATCAATTTAAAGGCTATTTTAGGCAACGTTGGCTGCCACAACTTTTCTATGATCAGAAAATGACAGAATTTCAGAACTTAGCTCAAGGGAAGCTAACGGTAACTGAATACTGGGAGCGGTTTACAAAACTCCTCAAGTATGTACCGCAGTATCAAACTGACGAAAAGTTCAGAATACGGAAATTCATCATGGGATTGAATCCCGTGATAGGGGGAGAGGTCGATGTTCACAGTCCAACCACTATGGAAGGAGTTGTTGAAAAGGCCATAAGGCAAGAACAGAAATTAAAGGCTATTTCTGCCCATAAGGAGGAAGTGCGGAAGAAGACTGCAAACCCTTCTTCAACCTCTCTTGCACCCAGAAAAGGACCATGGAAAAAGTTTGGAAACAAGAGTAAGTTTCCAGGAGATAACAATAAGAAAGCAGTAGTAAATAAGCCTGCTGGAAATGTAAGGGATAATTTTGTTAAAAATTATAACAATGGGCAGAAGCCCTATGGAGGACAGCGTGACAATTACAAAACTGGAGGCAACTTTGAGCCTAAAAAGGGACCTGTAGGAGGCTGCTACAATTGTGGCAAAGATCACTACGCAAATCAGTGCCCTTTGAAGAAGGATGATCGTAATCAGCAGCATAAGATACATGCTGCAGTAGCGGACAAGCAAGCTGAAAAGCAAGTGACACCTATAGAAGTTCCGGGTAAGTTATTCGGCATACCTGTCACTATTCTTTTTGATACAGGAGCTACTGAATGTTTTATATCTAATAAACTTGCTTCTAAACTTAAAAGAAAAGCTGGAAAAATGGATAAATCTTGGACTGTACAGTATGGTAATAATTCTGTTCATACAGTGAGTATGTGTCTTTTTGGGGCAGTCCTTGACTTACCTAACTTTTCTACGGAAGTTGATCTCTATGTCGCACCTTTAGGATCGTATGACATTGTCATCGGTGTCAATTGGTTAGCTGACCATAAAGCAAAGGTAGACTGCTATGAAAAGAACATAAAATGTTTAGATGATCAGCTGGAATCAGCAGAGATTCAAGGTGTGAAACGGGAAATTTCAGTTAGAAAACTGTCAGCTATGCAGCTTAAAAAGGCTAAAAATAAAGGATGCACCCTTTATGCAGTAAAGATATCTGAATCTTCAGAAGAAGATGATGATCTCATGAAACGATTCCCTCTGTTACAAGGTTTCAGGGATGTTTTTCCTGAGGAATTACCAGGGTTACCACCCAAGAGAGAATTTGACTTCACCATTGAAATCAAGCCAGGAACAGAACCTATATCCAAAGCGCCTTATCGGATGACTACTACAGAGTTAGTCGAGCTTAAGGCACAGTTGCAAGAGCTTTTGTCTAAAGGTTTGATTAGACCAAGTGTTTCACCTTGGGGAGCGCCTGTAATATTTGTGAAAAAGAAGGATGGAACACTAAGGCTGTGTATTGATTATCGGATGTTGAACAAAGCAACAGTCAAGAACCGATATCCACTTCCTAGGATCGATGATCTGTTTGATCAGATGCGTGGAGCAGCGGTTTATTCTAAGATAGACCTTCGATCTGGTTACCATCAGTTAAGGATTAGAGAGGAAGACATTCATAAAACAGCTTTCCGAACAAGGTACGGACATTATGAATTCACAGTTCTACCCTTTGGATTAACTAATGCACCCGCAGCCTTTATGAATTTAATGAACAATATTTTTCAAGAATACCTGGACAAGTTTGTACTTGTATTCTTGGACGATATTCTCATTTATTCTAAAAGCGTTGAGGAGCACAATGAGCATTTGAAGATAGTTTTGGGAATTTTGAGAAAAAGAAAGCTGTATGGTAAGTTATCCAAATGTTCTTTCTTTGATTCAGAAGTTCACTATTTGGGTCATGTTATAAGTAAGGAAGGAATTGCTGTGGATCCTTCAAAAATATTGGCAATAACCGAGTGGCCTGCACCAAAGAATGTGCATGAAGTAAGAAGCTTCATGGGTCTTGCTGGTTACTATAGAAAATTTGTAAAGGATTTTTCTAAAGTAGCTGCACCAATAACTTCATTGCAGAAGAAGGATAAGAAATTCATATGGAATGACAAGTGCGAAGCGGCTTTCAAAAGTTTGAAAGACCAGTTGACTTCTGCACCTATACTAGCTGTACCAGACCCTAATGGGAGTTTTACGGTTGTAACGGATGCTTCTGGGGAAGGCCTTGGAGGTGTTTTGCTACAAAATGATCAGGTCATAGCATATGAAAGTAGAAAACTTAAGTTACATGAGCTGAATTATGCCCCTCATGATTTGGAACTTGCCGCCATTGTTCATGCACTTCAAGTCTGGAGACACTACTTACTTGGGAAACCTTTTGAGTTGAAAACTGATCACCTAGGACTGAAATATATTTTTACTCAGCCCAATCTGAATGCCAGACAGAGAAGGTGGTTAGAATTTTTATCACAATATGACTTTGATATCAGCTATATCAAAGGGAAGGAGAATAGGGTAGCTGATGCTCTAAGTCGTAGGAGGCACATTTCTGCTCTTATAACATTAAGAACTCAGTTTAAAGACGAGGTAAAAAGTGCCTCAGAATTAGATGCATACTTTCAGCAAGTAAAAGCAGCGCTTGCTGCGGAACCTAAGGATATAAGGTATAAAGGTTTTCATTTTGATAATGAAGGAATCTTGCGTTATGAAAACAGGGTATATGTACCTATGCTGAACGATTTGAGAAATAAATTGTTAGTTGAATTTCATAATTCACCTTTCTCTGGACACCCAGGTATCACAAAAATGCTTGCTGATTTGAAACAACAATACTTTTGGAAAGGTATGAAAAAGGATGTAATTAATTTTGTGACTCATTGTCTGGAATGTCAGCGGGTGAAGGCAGAACATATGCACCCTGCTGGACTGCTATATCCTCATAGCATACCGCAGTACAAGTGGCAAGTAATAACCATGGATTTTGTACAAGGACTACCTATGTCCAGGAATAAACATGATGTTATCCTGGTAGTTGTAGATAAACTGACCAAGGTAGCTCATTTCATCGCTGGAAATCTAAAGGATGATTCACCAGTGCTGGCCAAAAGATTCGTACACGAAATTTTCAGATTACATGGTGTACCAGAATTGATTATATCTGACAGGGATCCTAGAATGACGTCAAGGTTTTGGCAAACGCTTAACGCAGCTCTTGGAACGAAACTAAACTTCAGTTCTGCATATCATCCGGAAACGGATGGACAAACTGAGAGGGTAAATCAAGTGTTGGAGGACATGTTGCGAATGTATTGCATGGATCAACAGTATAAATGGGAAGAGTATCTTCCATTAGTTGAGTTCGCATACAACAATACTTATCACTCATCTCTTAAAATGGCACCATTTGAAGCACTTTATGGAAGAAAGTGCAGAACTCCTGTTAGTTGGGACAGTGTGGAGGATAGAGTGGTAATTGGACCAGAGATTCTCACTGAAATGGAACAGCAAGTTAAGCTGATTCGTGAACGATTAAAGGAAGCAGCGGATAGGCAGAAGAGCTATGCTGACCTTAAGCGGGTTGATAGAAGGTTTGAGCTTGGTGATAAGGTTTTCCTTCGTGTTAAACCCAGAAAGAGTTCTATAACTTTTGGCAAGGCTGCCAAGTTGTCACCTCGATTCGTGGGACCTTTCGAAATTGTCGAAATAATCAATCCTGTAGCTTATCGTTTAGCATTGCCACCTGCTTTATCTCGCATGCATGATGTTTTCCATATTTCTTTGCTTAAGAAATACGTTTCAGATCTGTCACATGTTTTAAATTGGAATTCCTTGCAGGTCCAAGACCCAGGAATAATCGTGGTTAAACCCACGCGAGTGCTGGAAACTCGCCAATTGCATTTAAGAAATCGTGAAATACAGCAATGTAAGGTCCAGTGGGACCAGTTTAACGAAGAAAGTGCAACTTGGGAAAACCTGGAAGAGATGAAAATGGCTTTTCCTTCTCTTTTTCAACAGAATGAAATCTGTTGACAAAACATTCTTTTATGAACTTATTTTTATAAAGTATTTATGGAAGCCAGATGAAGGCAAACATTATTCAGTTGAATAAAATATGCTGTGACATTGATTTCTGGAACTATTCAAATATGAAATAGTCACATTATTGTGTACTGATAAATTGATTGACCTGAAGGTTAATTGAATATGTAATCATCGGGACGATGAATCTTTTTAGGAGGGAAGCATGTAACACCCTGAACTGTTGTTACTTCCTCCTGAGCATACAAGTGTTGATATGTGATTTCTGGTAAAAGGATGGGTTCCTCGATTAAGAAATCATGCTTGATATGTACTGTATTTTCTTGCAGATTGCAGATCTTGACTGAGTCAGAATATGATTGGACTCTTTTATTTCTTTCATTTTGTATCTGAGTTAAATCTGATCTCAGAACGAATTATAGAGTTATCCATCTATAATACCTAACCTTGGATCAGTGGAATTGATCCAAGTATTGCTTTAAGTTTGTTCGTGATGAATTAAAATTACAGACCTTGAACAGGTTGCAAGGTCTAGAAGCATTGAATAAGCTAGTCCGGAGTATGACTCAGGTTGATCATGTGAAATGAATTGGTTCCCGATATCGAAGTATATCTGGAAGGTCTCGATCGTGGACCAGGTAATAATTCAGTTTCATATAATTCTGTAGCCTAAGGCAGAACAGGAGCTAACCCTGTTCAAGAATGTATGATGTAGGTCTTTTTCTGAGTGTACGGAATGTAGACCTAACTGGAATTATTAATGATTAGTAACCTAAAACTAAACCTAACCTAGGGGTTAGATTAGTGTTAATCTAACCTAGACCTAGGCTAAGTGCTAATGTCCTAAGTTAGTATCTATGTTCTTTGAAGTTAGAATAAGTATTATCCTAAATTCTAACCTAAGTTACTAACCTATCTATTGAGCAAGAATGTAAGGGGACCTATGGAGGGGTGCGAACCATGGGCGGCATTTTCTATGTCATTAAATACAGTGGATAAGTATGAAGGACAGGTATTGGCGGAGGTTTTAGAAACGGCTAACCTAAGCCGACGTGGCAGGTCGCCAAAACTGGAAATGGACTTGAGATTTTATTTGTCTATCGCCAACTTTGGCGGTCGGTGGCAGTGGAGTTTGAGCGGGAAATTAGGAGTTAATGCATTCAATGAGCTTGGAAGTCGAGCTCGGAATTCGCGAGAAGGCATGCAATGTGGAAAGTTGTTGTTTTGTTTGGCTTATCGCGAATTTCGGTTTTTCTTCTGCCTGTTCACTGGTTCTTCGCACCAGTCTTCTTTGTGTTGCATGGCAAGTATGAGCTTATCTAGCTCTTTTCTCTGGCAAGGAAAATATATATGTCATGGGGATAGCAAAATTTTGTTGGTCGCTCTAACTTGGAAAAGGAAAAGGAAGTCCGAGCTCTTTCAGTGGTCTGCTTCGGAAATTTGAGCAAAAATCCAGGCATGTTAGGCCCTAACCTTTAAAAATCTTGCTGTCTTTCAAGTGATTTCATTAGAACAACTCTGTTCAAATGGTTTATGGAAATAGATGATTTTCTATGGTGGTCTTGTGTGATTTTTGGTACTGTATCTTCTTACTGGTTCGATTTTTCGTTTATCCCTTGATGGGTGTTTATTAAATTCGAACTGTGGCCTTATTTCTTTATGTTTGCACTCTGGCTTAAATATGCGAAATATATGAAATGTATGAATGCTCGGCCTGTTCGGCGTGAGCCCATAAATTATTCCTGTGATGGGTATAGGCCATTGTTATGTTTGTCGATTTTTGGTCGTCGATTCTTGTTGTGGAAACTGTCGGAAGGGATACTGATGGACATTGTTTGATTGTTCAGTTAATTGACCTTTCTTCTTTTATAAGCTCTGATGTGGTTGTTATCTAGTGGTGATAAAGAATTCTGGTTGGGTTTCGTTATAAAATTTTATAGTTATTGTGAAAGGAAATTCTCTGTGTTACAGAATTCTTTCACGACCTTGCTGGAGTTGTTTTTCCCCTTGCGTGGAGGTTATGGGGATTCAACCCATTGATAGTATTGATATATATACATATGATTATTATATTGAAACGAATCTTGGAGTCCTCTGAATGAATCGTATATTATGGTCCACTGTTGAGGAAATAGATACATCTCTGAATATTGATAATTTGAATTTCGTGGAAGTCTTGTAGAAGTAATAGGTCATACGACCTTAGTTATCTATAATAAATTTTGGTACAGACTCCCTGGGTATGCATTTACGTTCTTCTGTGTAAGCTTGTTCGAGAATTTTGACGAGGCTCAGTTGAATTCCTTGTTATGAAATCGGTATTTGATTTGCTTACACTTGATTTTTGAATGCTTACCATAGTTGGCATGGATAGAATCATGTTGACTATTTTTATCTTATACTGTTGTTGGGTTCCGTGGTTATGGAAGATATCTTGTATGTCGGCTTCCGGGAAGCTAAACTGTGAATACTGTTTATGGACTTTGTTTTAAATCCTCGAATGGTATACATGTCACTGTTGTATGTATAAGCCCGAGTTTGAACAAGAAATGTTCTTGGCTTTGTTGGCTTTCTTTAATATCTTGACGTCATGAATTATGGCTTCTATAAAGTAGGTTGTAAACACCATACTTTCAGTTCTGATTGCATTCAGAAGTGACTTCGTTATCCCATGTTATGTTTCCATTCTGATTTCACTCCCGATTGATGTGACTGTACATGGTGCGTGGTTTTCGTTTAAAAATCTCTTTGCTTAGTTATAGGTAAATGTCATGGCTTAATGTTTTCGAGCCTCTTGTCGACTGCGACAACAAAGGAGATCCTTTGAATTCGACCTTTGGTCTAAAGCCTTACACAGTAGAAAAGGGCTTGAACGGGATGTAGGTTGTTATTGGGATTGATGACAGGTTACGTCTTCTTCACATTGTTATCCATTCTTTTGTTTGATTGAATGTTAGAGTTGTTGACTGTACCTAAGCAGGTAATGGCAGTGTTTATCTTCTTGTCCGTCGCTTCTTGCGAAAGGTCATTCTGAGTATTTCTGGTAGAAAGACCATGTTGTTTGACATGGGGGCTACTGTACTGTAGTTGCTTTATTGTAACAGTGTGCTGTTGATGGACTCGACTGATTTACTTGCATGTGTATTAAGTGAATGCCTTGCTTTTGGAAAGATGGTATAGTCATGAGCTAGTTCAGAGGGAAACATGTTCAATTTGTTTATTTCTCTTCTGTTGTAAATTATAAGATGAAATAATTGTCCAGCTAACATCTGTAAATTTTTTTACATAATGACAGTATCAGGATTGATATGATATTCCTCTTTTAAGTTGAATATAATGATTGTCTGATGTTTGTTCATCTTGGGATTTACGATGAATAATTGCTTAGGACACTTTTGTTCTTCTTGATCCCTAATATTTTTGATGAAATAATTGAGAAGCATATAGGACTACTCTGTAACGAAAATTATTATTACACGTTATAGACATGATATATTCCTAACGTTTAGTTTGAATCATGCTTACTTGATTGATGATTTTATATCATTTAAACAGGGTGTTTAATGAAAACAATTGATGGATTGCAATTGTTTTAAACGTTAGTGCTTATCATGCTCAGTTCATCGAACTGACTCATGTTGACTATTTTTGCAGATGGTTTCCGTAAGTGGTAAAAGCATGCAGATCTGACAAGATGATCAGATTGTTTAATTTGATTTATAATGAATTACAGCTTGATTTTCTAAATGTTCTATATGAGGAAAGATGTTCTTTTTCCGTTAAGCATTGTATCAAGTATGCTGCTTGCATAAAATGTAATTGTATAGTTCTGAAAGGAATGGAAATAAGTATTTGTTACTTATGTGTTGTATTCTTAATTCTGTTAGTTGACCTTCTTCGGTTTATATACCGGAGTGGCAATGTTATCTTTTTGTATTTTGGATGCTTTTGTGATTGTCAATGAAAGCATATATGAAAATGTGATTGAATTCCTATGATTGTTTAGTAGTTCTAATTTGTTCTGTCGAAAGCTAAATTAAAATTTAAATCATTGTCTTTCTATAAGGATACGGCTAAAATGAACCTAAGCAGAACGCTAATCAAGCTGAATTAAATTACTAATCCCTAGTCCTGAGCATGACAGGACAACATTAAATTGGATTCTTAATCATTTATATCTTGAAGCTAATAAGTATGATATAAATTCAGTTAAGAGAACTGATATAAATCTAATGGGGTTCAGATGGCAATCTCATGTGAAGGTTATGAGATATTGTCCAATTCTGTTGTTTTAAAATCATGTGTATTCTAATGACTCCTTGATGAGATCTTGACCTTAATACCTCTACCATGTAATGGGTTTTATTGAGGAAGGTCATCTTAAGACGAAGAATCCAGGGATCGGGAAAGGCTAACCTTAGGGGAAAGTCTTTAATGTAATTTAAATTCAACATGCGTAATGCATATTTTTAAGTAGATCTTTTCGAGGCGGATTTAAAGGTTGACGGCACAAGTCAACTGCAGGGTTGTACCTCCGGGAAGATTAGGATCTTCCCTGAAATTACAACAATGCAGGGGACTTATGACGACACCCTTTGCATTGATCGCTAAGATTTACACTTTGATTTCGAACGAGTTACTCAGGGACCGATTAGGAATGTGGTCAGGTTATAAGGCTGCCTAGGAGATTCGGGGTATCTTGACACACTGGTTTAACTGCAGGGTTAAACCAGTATGTCATCGTATCCCTAATCCTCGTGAGCATCCATATAACATTATCACCTTGCTAATCTGTCTCCGAGTGATTAAGTTGTGATAGGAAGGACTAACAGTAGTCGGTATAAGACATTCTATATAACATAAGAATGGGGTGAAGGGCGTATTCCAGATTGACGAGTATGCCGTTAAGGAATACGAGACATAAACAGTATGTTTCAAATCTTTGGCCAAAGTATCGCACGCTGGTGATTACGTTGTCCTAATTCACCTAGCCCAAGGGATGAGATGCCGATGAATAATGGTAACAATTATTCAGTTAGGTTCCTTGGACAGAGCATTCTGAATCCCAGAATAGGGAAGAGAACCGCAAGAGTGAAGTGTTAAATAAAAACGCCAACTCTTATTACTCATGAATAGATCGGTAGATTACCGAGTCATGGAATGAATAGATCGGAGGTACTCCGAGTCATTACAGCTGCATATGGTTGTCTGTTATAAGAATGGTTATTTGATTTGTGAGTTCTAAATTATGTATTTAGAACCAGGATGCAATTATTAAAAAAAATAAAAAAATTCACTTGTTCTAAGGTATAAATTGAGGATGTTACAGTAACATTTCATAAAAGCAGGGTTCTTTTATTGAGACAGTTAATTAAAAGCACCTCATTTTAATGACAAGTGCTTAATATGCTCAGTTCAATGAACTGACCCGTGCAAGTAATTTTGCAGATGGAACTTGAGTAAAACGAAGACATGGTTGTTTTCTGATAATTCTTTTGATTGTCTGAAGATGGATTGTATTTGATAGCTATTATTCCTCTACGAGGAATTGAGAAAAGAAGAAATTACATTCTTCTATCTTATGAGTTGTAATGTGGTTTAATATAAACAAAGTCCAGTCATTTGGACTGAAAAATGTATAAATTATGAAATGGATCGATGAATACAAATACAAGTGTGATATTTTAATGAATGTATCAGTTTGATATTGTTGAATAAGTTGGGAATATAACATTATCCCTTGATTTGGAATTATTCAATTGTTCATGAATGAATTTAAAAAAAAATGACATCTATTCTTACCTAAATGCAACTCTTACGTTGAAATGTGCAATTAGTTCATACTTGGGTTAAGATGAATTTTTAATTGACAAATAAAAGGATTAGGAAGAACATGATCCTCTTAACTGAAAGGTATTCGGGATTAGCTTGAAAGCTAAGGAATATCAAATAACTTAGGAGCAGCCGAACCTCGTATTCGGACTCCGTTAATAGCCTCGAATGTTAAATTCAAAAAGTAAGGATATGGGAAAAACATATCCATGGTTAACAGACCTTAACTATATAAGGTTAAGGAGAATAAATGAATAAATTCATTTAGAATTAGACCTCGTTTAACTGACGTCTAATAAGATGGAATTCTGAATTTGTTTTCAGTTGTGGAAAAACTTGGTTAAGTTTAATAGGTTAAACTTATTAAGTCTATCGGTAATGGACTGCTTAATCCAAGGATTAAGAAAAGAACCAAGTAGAGAAAATGCAACCCTTCGGTACGAAGCAGAAGATGCATAGTAAGCTAGACGACGGATTAAGTCTCTCTTAGCTACATACAACTGAAACAAGAACGAGGATAAAGGATCAACATGGCTGCTGAAAGTTGATCTTAAATATTAAGATCATAACCAATCACTTGAGCTGGATGTGTACTCTCGATGGGAGGATTCCGTAGGACATTGACATATGTCAGCTACAACATGGTGTCTTCATGAAGGCGGGGCCTTCATGACGACACAATGTTGCTGCTGACATATTACAATGCCCTCCCAATTAAATCATTAAGATTACATAAGCTGGATACTAAGTTCTTGGTTGGAGCTAGGAATGTGATACTCTCGTATACGGAGTGATTCCGTAGGACTAAAGATATATGTCTAGACTACAACATGGTGTCTTCATGAAGGCGGGGACACTTCATGATGACTGCATATGTTGTAGCTGACCATGATTACAATGCCTATACCCGTTCATATTGCTATCATCTGGGGATTAGAGTTTAAGCTGGATATTGGAAGTTCTTGGTTGGGGACCAGGAATGTGATCATTCTAGTATACGGAGTGACAAAGTGAGGACTGAAGGACATATTCCATTGGTGTAGTATCACATCCAGGAGTATGATCATGCAAGGGATGTGAACCGTATGTCTGCATATCTTTAGTTATCGCATGAGCTAGTTGCACTGTCCTAATCACCTCGTTCATAGATGCTAGGATGTCAGATGAATATCAATAAAAGATATTCAGATAGGCTTATTAATTGGAAGGACTTCGATAGACCGGAAACGGTAAGAGAACCTTCTATATAACATTATACTAGTGCAGGTGAATTAACATGAAGGATTCGGTAATTGGTGTGCCGAGTCATGATCCAGGAATATGATCGCTGCAAACTCCGATGTGAAAATGTAATGGGAGATCGGTAGTATCGCAAGTGCTAGTTGGAATCTGTCCTAATCACCTAGTTTAAGATGCACTGGATGTCAGATGAATATCAATATTACAGATATGTGAACAGAGAACATTAGGCTTCTTAAATGGATCACTTCGTGTGAACCGGAAACTGCATTATTTGTACAGAGAACCTTGTATTAATACTTTATACGTATGCATGAATTAATATGAATTCATAACAAGTAACGTTGCCGAGTAATGAAATGAGAGATCGCTAAAAATTCTCCGAGTTCTGGTATCTTAAAATGGGGATGTTATCACACACGCACACTTCCCAGTTGCACATCTGTTATATGCACAAGCACATGGCACATGCACACTCAAATGTTCACATATTACACGCACATATGCACTCAGACACAGAGACAGACACAGTTTTACACAGGGACACACACACACACGAATGCATCACACTCACATGCATTATTTGGACAGAGAACACGCATTATTAAACACAAGCAAACGTGTGTTTGACATTATATACATTCATAACAAACGCATGACGCACATGTACGCGCATGCACACGTACACACACATACGCAAATTCACACTTGTTCTGGTATGCTTAAAATGCAAATGTTACACGCACACGCACACATGCACACACACGCGCACACACACACACACATGCAAAAGAACATGCACACGCACACTCATGCATGCGCACACGCACACAAACCCACGCGCACTCAGACACACACACAGACACACACACGCACACACACAGACACACACGAATGCACACACTCACATGCAAACGAACGCAGCACATGCATGGACAAACACAAGCAAGCATATGCACACACACACGCACACGCAAACGGACGATGAGCACATGCACGCGCATGCACACGTCCACATAACACCCCCACACGCACAAGCGCATGCACATGCATATGCACAACGAACACGCACACACACACGCACACACACGCGCACACACACACACACACATGTAAACAAACACGCAACACGCACACGCATGCATGCGCACACACACACAACACACAATCACAACACGCACACACAAACCCCCGCACACGAACACACACATGACATACACGAACATGCACACGAACATGCAAATGAACACGCAGATGCACACACACAAACACAAGCACACACACGCACACGCACACGCTCACACGGACGCACACACCCAGACACATGCACAGGCATAACACACAAGCACACGCACGCGCACACACACGTCCACACAAACACACACACGCACATGCACACACACACACACACGCACACGCACACACACATGCACACACGACACACACACGCACACACACACGCACACAATCACAAACGCACATGCACACGCAGACGAACACGCCACATGTATATGAACATGCACCACGCACACGCACCCACACGCAGAAGCACACACACAAACGCCACACGCGCACTCACACACACATGCACATGCGCACACACAATCAGAAACAGAAAGACACACACGCACATGCACACACACACATGCGACACACGTCCAGACACAACACACACACACACACATATGCACACGCAAACACGCACGCAGCGCACGCACACACACATGCACACGCATGCACACGCACAAGCACACGCCCACGCACACACTTATCGCACATGCACACGCACACACACACACGCACATACTCACACACACATGCACATGCACGCACAAGCATAATGCACAAACAGACAGACATGCACACGCACACGCATGCATGCGAAGACGCAGACACACAGGATACGCAAAAACACAGGCATGCACACGCACACACACACACACAGCGCACACGCACATGCACACACACACACGCATGCACACATCACACCCGCATGCACTTATCACTCACACGCAAACGAACACACACACACACGCACATACACAAACAAACATATGCACATGCACACACACACAGCAACATGCACACACAAACGCACGAGCAAACGCACAACCCCACACATGCATACACGCATGTGGCACACGTCACATGTACACATAGACACACACACGCAGGCATGCACACGCACACACACACACACGCACGCACACGCACAATGCACACCCATGTAAACGAACACACACACGTAGAAGCACACACACGCGCACACGACCCATGCACACACGAAAACCCCACACGCACGTGCACACACACACGCACGCACAAACACAAGCAAACATATGCACATGCACACGCACACACAAACGCATGAGCACACACCACGCACACTGCACACACGCACGACACAAACGCACACACACACACACACGCATACACACATGCACACTCACATGCACACACACACACACAAACGAACACGCACACACACATGCACACACACACATGCACACGCACACACGCACATGTAAACGAACACACACACACACAAACGCACGATGCACAATGCACAACCCCCCCACACGCATGCGCATGGACACGTCACACACATACACGCACACGCGCGCACACGCACACGCACACACACACACACACGCACATGTAAACGAACACACACGCACACGCACACGCACACACACACGCACACACATGCACGCGCACACGTACACATGCACGCGGACACCGCACATGCCCACGCACAAGTACACGCACACGCACACGTTCACCCGCACACAATCGTGCACAAGCACATGCACACGCACACGCACACACACACGCACATGCACATGCACACGCACACGCACAACGCACATGCAAACAGGCACACGCACAGGCACATGCACTACGTGCACACACACACACTGCACACGCGCATCACAAACGCACACACACACCCACACACGCACGCGCATGCAAACACGCACACTGAACACGCACATGAACACACACAATCACACGCGAACACACACACACAAACAAACACGCACACACACACACATGCAAACGTACACGCACAAGCAAATGCACACATCACAAACACACACATGCACACGCGCACACGCACACGCACACACACATGCACACGCACAACCCCGCACACGCACGCATATGCACATGTCCGCACGTGCATGCACACGCACACGCATATGCACATGCACATGCACACTTGCAGATGCACACACGCACACACACACGCACATGCACACTAACATGCACACGCAAACACACACACACGCACATGCACACAGACACACATGCAAACGAACATGCACACTTACACACACACACACACTTAACACATGCACATACAAACGAACACGAAAACGCACACACATATGCAAAAGCACACGCACATGCACACTCATCCACGCGCACATGCGCACAGACCCACATGCACACACACACCCACACGCACACGCGCACACACACACACATGCACATGCACACGCACACGCAAGCACAAACACAAGCACATGCAAACACACGCACATGCACACGGACCCGCACAAGAAAACGCACACACACACGCATGCTCACACGAACACACACACTCACATGCAAATGAACACGAACACGCACACGCGGAAACACACACACGCACACGCACACGCATACATGCACACACGCACACACACATGCACACCCAAACACACACAAGCACACCCCCCATACACACACGCACGCACACGTCCACCTGCATGTACTCGTCCACAAGCACACGCACACACACACGCACACACACGCACAAGCGCACACGCACACGCAAACGAACACACACACTCTCACAGGCAAGCACAAACACAAGCACGCACATGCACAAGAACAATCTCGACACACACACACACACACACACACACACACACACACACACACACACACACACACGAACACACACACACACACGAACGCACACACTCACATGCAAACGAACACGCACACGCACACGCACACGCCAACATGCACACGCATGCACAAACACAATCAAACATATGCACACGCACACGCACACACAAACACATTAGC
>CM034155.1:675688004-675695504 GCA_019776745.2 Taxus chinensis
ATCCTGACACTATTGGTCACATTTTGGATATTATTATGTTTTCATGTAGTATGATGTATCAGGGACTATTATGGACATTATTATGTTTGATTAGTATGATGGTTAGATGTTAGATCTTGGATTAATATTGATCTGGATTCAGATATTTTGCTTGATGATCATTGAGACATCAATATTATTATGTGGATGATGACATACTGGTTGACATGGACAGGTTATTACTTTTGATTGTAGACATGTGACATTGATATTATGAATAGCTATAGTATAGAGATCTATTGGATGATGATATAGTTGTAGTTGAATTTAAATGATAAATGTTAAATTCTTGATAATGTTGTGATTTGGATTTAATAATTGTATGTTGCTTATATCATTTGGATGTTCTGATATGGCCACGAGGCCGAAGGGGTATATTGCATTTTGCAGCTTAAAAATCACAACAATGACGGGGGACTGGAGACTAACCATATTGGAATTCAGTGTGAAATCAACAAGATCACCATGGCAACTATGTTTAAGTTGTATGTTGTGTTTTGTTAGGATTTCCCATGGGGGGATTTCCATTATTGTGACCATGGGGTATATGTGTGCTTTATTTGTTGTGTCCCTTTTTTAAAATTATTGTTGTATGCATTTTATTTGTAATGTGCTATTTAATTTAATTATTTTAATGCGATAGTATAATGTGAGAGTCTTATAGTTAAATTTCAATTATATTAATTGGGATGTGGAATATAAATTAAATGTTATTGTCTTGGTTGAAAATGAAAATTGACTTATATATATATATATATATATATATATATATATAATAACCATGTGGTAAATAGATAAATCTTTATAAAAGTTTGTAATAAATAAATGTCATAGAAATAAATGCATTTTAAAAGAGTATGTAAGTTACTAAGTATGGGTTGTGTAAATGAAATGATAGATTGTGTAAGGCTGATTTTGGAAGGTCAAACACTCCATCCTATTTGAAACTCGGATTTGGCCTTGGGAGCCTAAATTGGAGGCTTGTGGGACAAGTTAAACTTGTCTCACACCTCTCAAAAACCTCCACCAACCATGATTAATATTTAGGAATCAAAATCAATTTATTTTATTGCATTTTGACATGATTTTGTGTGAGATTTGATTGCACTTTTCTTACAAATTTTAATGCATTATCCTTTTGGGTATGGGTTGAGTTTGTGTATGTAAGTAATTTTACCTTTCACTTTTATTGTGATTTTATTGTTTTGATGTTGACTGATTTTTGATGAGAAAAAATGATGTGGCATCCCACTTGGAATCCACATCATCCTCTTCCACCCTCTCCCTTTAAAAATTGGAATTCCTCTTCATTTTGGGTTGTTGAATGTTGGAGATTTCACTCTTGGGTCAAAATTTCTCTTGCATTTTGGAGCTTGCTTGGTGGAAGAAGTGGATTTGCTTGTGCATACATTTACCTTGCTGATTTGGGACTTGTTTTTGGTGAAATAAAGACTGCTGTTTTGGAAGCAAGTCCCCATTATGGAGAGGTAGGCTCTCACTTTTTTAAAATTGTTGTTTTTCCCTCTTTTATCACGAATTTTGAATGTATTTGTATTTGCAATTCTTAGAGGGATGGGTAGAATGCTTAGGGCATGGTGTGGAGAGAAGACTATGAGGTTTATCAAAGGAGGGATAAGGGATTTTCCATTGTTATTTGTTCTTGGAGGGAATGTTGGTTTGGGATCCACCTAGGAAAGGAAATTGCTTACATTTCCTACTTTGGGGGAGGTATAAGGGATAAATTTGGAGGAGGGATAAGGAGGGGTTGAGGAGGGATAAGGTTTATGGGATTGCTATGATCTTGGTGGTTTGCTCTTGGTGGATGCCCAAAATTCAACTTGGGAGGTATAAAGAGACCTCCATAGTTCTTGCTCTTGCTTGGCTTGCTTGCTTGGAGAAGGAGCATTTGTTTTGTTTGGAATTGATTGTTGTAGTTGAGAACTACATCCTCTTGCTTTGTGTTTATTTGTGTTTATGAATTTATGCTTGTATGTGAAGAAGCCATGTTACCATGTGTTGTATTATCATGCTCAATTTCAATATGGTTGGGGAAAGATGGCTTCTTTTTTCCCATTGGATGTCTTGGTTGGGTGGAGAGCGTTGCCTTTCCCCCTTCCTTGTTGTGATTCAAGTTGCAAGAATGAAGAAATCAACAAGCTGCTATTTGGAGAAAGAAGAATACAGTTTGACAGTCACCCTTTTTGTAATTTTAAATGAAATCCTTCCCACTCCAAGTGGATGAATGTAATTGATATTGAGATGTGAAATGCATACCTTGTAATTGGAAGTTGTAAATCAATTTGAGAAATGTTATGAAGAATCATACTTATCTATTTTATTTGGAAAAGAAAAGGTAAATGAATTTTTGTACCTTGCATGTGAAATGTGAAAACCAAATCAGTAGGAAAGAAGTTCAGTTGAAAGTTTACTTGAATTATCAATCAAGGATATCATTGATCCCTTTAAATTTGTATTGTTGTCAATGAATGAAGATCTGTTGAAAAGGAATAAGAATCTCTGTTTAGGAATGAAATTCAACGTTATTTTCTTTACAAACTGTCATGTTAAAATTAAAAATTAGAGATGCATTTTAATTAGAGCTGAATGTTTGAAATTGTGAAGCAATGATATGGATTAATTCATAATCTTATGCTCACCCAGAAGACAAATCACCATACTAGTAAACTCACTATTTTAAAGTTAAAACTGGTAATGTGCATTGGATTAATTGAGCAGTTCAACTTTATACTCAACAATAAATTACAAAAATTGAAATTTAGACTTAGGAAGACTTTAGGAATCCAAATTCACTAAAAAAGTCAAGAATAAATCTCTAAAACTCAAAGAGTTTCAATTCGGAGCTTGCATGGTTGTTTTTCTCGTCTACTGTCGGAAAATTGAAAACTTGTATAAATTGATCAAATTGACATACTTAAAACATTTTAATTCTTCCCTAAGTTGATCCTCCATGTCTGTTTGACATGTTGAGTGGAATAAGACTTCAAATTTTATCAAATTGAACAAATCTTACAAGTAGGAAAAATTGCCAGTTTTAAAATTAAAATCACTGCAGATCGATTTCTTAAAATTAACCCTCAAAAATTTATAAAATTTCAAAATTGATGACTTTTGTGCAAAGAGGACTCCGAGATATTTTTGGAAAGTCCTCGTTTGCCTAAAATGGAGCTTCCTATCAAAAGTTATGGCCATTTGAAGTTTTACTTCAAAATGGCCTTCCCAAACCAAAAATGAAATATTTCGACCTTAGAAAAATTTAAATTTTGAACTTTGGAAAAATTTCTTAAAAATTTCCACGGCCCCCCCAATCTCTCATCCTATCAGAATTTGCCACGTGGCACCTTAGAGGGGCAGACCCTTAATGAAAATTAAAAAAAAAAAAAAACTTAACTTTTTGCCCTTTTGGAAAATTTCACTTTTTCCTCCGCCGGCCCGCGGCCAATCACAAAGCGCCACGTGGCCATTTGAGCAAGTGCGGAGGCATGGAGGAAAATTTTCCTTTGGAAAACTGAGACTTTGGTTTTGGGAAAACTTTCAAATTTTTCCTTGCGACCCATTCTCCCGCACTAATCATGTGGCATTTGGGAAAATTTTCCCAATTCTCTCCCTAACACCGCGGACCTCCAAGGGAAAATTTTCCCCTAAAACTCCGCCCTAACCATAACTTGAGTTTTACAAGGAGTTAGGAGGACTTATTTATATAGTTGGAAAGGTGAGGAAATTTCCTATCTAATGATCCTAGTTTAGGAAAGTTTTGATAACTCTAAGTGTTTCAAAAATCTAGTTAAAGTTCAAGGCTTGATAGAGAGCAGGCTTGTCGATAAATTTCTCCCTGAACCTTAGTAAAACTTGTAACCTCCAGATTGGAGCTTTATAAGCTTATTATAAGATAAAGATGGAAATATTGTGTTTGGTTAATCAGAATTTTTTCTGGAACCTATTTAGTTTCAAACTAGTGTTTTGCGACTTGGTTGAAGACTCTTCCTATAAAAAAAATTATTCCATAATTTTCCTAGTTTGTTTCTTGGTCTCAAGTGGTAGTTGAAGCAGACATCACACTTGGTATCAGAGCAGTGGTTCAAAAGCTTGGACCATTGGGAAAACTAGAAACATTGAGACTTGAAACCTAAAACTAGTAAATTGATAATCTAGAAAACAAAACCGTTTGAAAATTAAACATGTTAGTAAACTTAGAAAACTGAAGGAAACTCAAGGTAATGAACTAAATCCCACTCTGGTCTATGCAGGGAGCTCAGACGAAGTAGGAGGAACGTTCAAAGAGGCTCAGAGTCACCACCACCACCACCTCCACCACCGCCACCACCACCACCACCAGACTAGGGTTTAGCAGCTATCCTACCACATATTTTACAGACCCTCCAGGATGTTAATGCCGCCTTACACGGAGGATCAGTAGGAGGGCACTCAGGCAGATAGGACAGAGATACTTCCATTGAGGGACATGCACCTCCTCCACATGGTGAGGAGGATGGAGGAGAGAATTTTCATGGAGAGTCAGCTAGAGCAGAGTCTCCTTTGAGGAGACATGGTGACCGTATTTCAGGACACAGAGAGAGGTCTCAGAGCCCTAGGCTTGGGGACAGGCAGGAAGAGAGGCCCAGAGGCCGTCAGACCACAGCTGTGGATCATATTAGGGAGATCCTGAAGCTTAGGCCAACATAGTATTCTGGTGACATAGGAGGATTCTAGGTAGAGGCCTGGCTGGTTAGCTTGAGCGGTTGCTTCAAGCTTTGTCCTTGTTCTAGCAACACGAAAGCTTGTGTTACGATCCATATATTGAAGGATGGAGTTGGAGTATGGTGGAGGATAGAGGAGCAGAAGCTCCATATAGATTCAGAGATAATCACTTGGGAGCTGTTTGAGGAGAGATTTAGGAGTAGATACTTGCTACGGATATTCATACAAGTAGAGGATCGATGAGTTCCATGACCTTTGATAGGCTTCCCTTACAGTGGCCGAGTATGAGAGTAGGTTCATGGACCTAGTTCAGTACGTTGATTACATGCAGGATGAGCAGGTACGGATCCACAGGTTCATCTGAGGCCTTAATTTAAACATTGGAGGTGCAGTTTGGATCCACTACCCACATACATTAGCAGAGGCCGTTGAGAAGGCCTACATTGCAGAGGAGACTCGGGGTAAAACCCAGCAGGCTAGAGACCGGGTCAGGAGCCGTATTCAGTAGTTGCAGGATAGTAGATCGAGGGGGTCAGCTCCTCTTCCTCGTGGTGGTCAGCATTCTTCGCAGTCATCTTTTAGACCACAACAACAGCAGTCCCACTCACCTTTTAGGCCTCCTCAGAGAGCTGATGCACAGAGAGGTCGCAGTATGGGGCCTCCTCCTAGGGGACCCACCAGGACACAGGGTGGAGCTAGAGCTCAGTCAGTAGGAGCTCGACCACAGAGGCCACAACAGACTATGGCTGGATCATCAGGGTCCACAGCACCTACCTCTAGGGCACCTTCTGGCGGTGCTGCAGTTTGGAGGACTGTCAGGTGGTTGCTTCGGGTGTGGAGTAGCGGGACACTTTTGGAGAGATTGCCCCCAGAACCCTAATAAGGGTAAGGCACCCATCTCAGCGCCTACAGTCGGAGACATGGGACGGAGTCACAGGATCTATGCAGCAGTCGAGAACCACCAGGCTGAGCACTAGAGCATGGTCATTGAGACTACAGGTAGCATTGGAGGTGTTCCTACTTCTATATTGTTTGATTCTGGTTCTTCTAATTCATTTATTACACCATCCTTGGTAGAGCAATGCAGGCCAGTGGCTGTTAGACAGGGTCATAGTTGGGATGTCGAGATGGCTTCGGGAGCCAAGGTCTCGGTAGACTCCTTAGTAAAGGAGTGTGTTGTTAACTTGGGACCTTTCACCACCACTTCAGATCTCCGTGTACTTCCTTTGGGCTCGTATGGAGTCATTTTAGGCATGGATTGGTTGTCTGCACATAGGGCCAAGATGGATTGCTATCATAAGACTATATCTTGTGTAGACGATCTTGGAGTTGAGTGGTGATTTCTGGGGTCAGGAGACCTGTTTCTATTCGCACTATCTCTGCTATGCAGCTCAAGCGGTGTGTGCAACGGGGTTGTCAGATGTATGTAGTCACAGTCAGTGACCGGACAGAGGATGGGTCTAGTGGACCATCGCTAGATGACCATCCCATTTTGAGAGAGTATGCAGATGTTTTCCCAGGGGAGCTACCGAGGATGCCATCCCCACGTGAGATTGATTTCCATATTGATCTGGTTCCAGGAGCAGAGCCTATCTCACGAGCTCCTTATCGGATGACCACCCCAGAGCTCTGTGAGCTCAAGTTGCAGCTGGAAGGCCTTTTAGAGAAAGGCCTTATTTGTCCTAGTGTATCCCCTTGGGGTGCACCGGTTATATTTGTTAAGAAGAAGGATGGATCTTTGCGGTTGTGCATAGACTACCGCCAATTGAATAAGGTAACAATCAAGAATCGTTATCCTCTTCCTCGCATTGATGACTTGTTTGATCAAATGAAGGGAGCCATGATGTTCTCTAAGATTGATCTCAAGTCTGGGTACCATCAGTTGAGGATTACAGAGGTAGACATCCATAAGACTGCTTTTCGTACGAGGTATGGGCACTATGAGTTCACAGTGGTGCCTTTTGGTTTGACAAATGCCCCCGCAGTGTTTATGAGTTTGATGAATGGGGTATTTAGGACCTTTTTAGATCGCTTCATGCTCATTTTTATTGATGACATTCTGATTTACTCATGTACGCGTGAGGAGCATGAGGGGCACCTTCGTCAGGTTCTTCAGTGTCTTCGTGAGCAACAACTTTATGGGAACTTGGAGAAGTGTGCTTTCTTTCAGTCAGAGATACAGTACTTGGGTCATATCATCTCAGGGGAAGGTATCATAGTCGATCCTTCCAAGATTAGAGCCATTATGGATTGGCCAGCACCCACTACAGTGACAGAGGTGCGCAACTTCATGGGGTTAGCAGGGTACTATAGGAGATTTGTGCAGGACTTCTCTCGGATAGCACACCCCATCACTTCCCTTCAGCGGAAAGGGAAGAAGTTTGTCTTGGTCAGACAGGTGTGAGCGGCCTTCAGGACACTGAAGGAGTATCTCACTACAACACCCATTCTTGCAGTGCCGGATCCACATGGGGAGTTCTTTGTTTGCACAGATGCTTCTTTAGTAGGCCTTGGAGGTGTGTTGATGCAGGATGGTAGAGTTGTAGCCTTTGAGTCTCGCAAACTCAAAGATCATGAGCTTAATTATCCGACTCATGACCTTGAGCTTGTGGCAGTTGTGCATGCTTTAGTTCGATGGAGACACTTTCTTCTTGGTCGGAGATTCACACTCAGGACAGATCATTTGAGTCTTCGCCACCTTTTCACTGCAGCCCAATCTAAATGCTCGTCAGAGACGTTGGATGG